>OU015747.1:139018015-139052113 GCA_907169655.1 Acomys percivali
CTCTCTCTCTCTCTCTCTCTCTCTCTCTCTCTCTCTCTCTCTCTCTCACACACACACACACACACACACACACACACACACACACACATACACAACACAAACACCCCCCCCCATGTTCCCCATTATGTTTAACAATATTTCCGAAACATATTTATAGTGATAAAATGACTGATTTCTAATAATTCACTTCACACATACTATGGGATAAGACTGTCCCAGGCACTCTGCTAGTCAAGTCACATATACAATGAATGAACAAGTCACCCAGAACTGTTAATTTTTTAACTTTCTTCGCAAGTAGCTGTGCTCTTTTTTAAATGAACTAAGGGTTTTTCAATTTGCCATTTCCAAGGAAAATTCCATCCTTCCTTTGTGATTCTTTTCAACGACCTGTCCTGCCTCATCACACCCCAAACAAATTTCTTCTTAACATGGGGCCTCATTGATAACATGCACCCAGCTTGGGCGGTTTTATAAGCTCGCTGGAGCCTGACCTATCTGCACCCCTTGCCTCTCACTTCAGATCTCCTCCATCCACCTTATTGGCCACAAAGCCATGTGTGTTCCTTTCCCCAGTTCTCCAGGTCTCGTCACCTGTTCCCTCCCATATGGGTACTGATGCAGCCCAGGTCCTGTGACTTCCGCTGGTTTCTTTCAACCCATTTCTCCTTAGGTGTCCTTTCAGATGGCTAGTCTCTTGGGTTTGACATGGATGTTTTATGCAAGGGTTTATTTTGGAGGGTGTTGCTATCTATCAAAGTGATTAATTGCTGGAATTTGCTGAAAACCATGGTTTGGACAAAGGCCCTATATCTAAAGCTTAGTCCTGCTGTGGAAATATTATGATGTGATGGTTCCTTCAAAATGATGGGACTAAGGAATGATAATTATTGGGCTTTATCCTTTCTGTCTTAACTTCCTTTCATTCTGTGTAAGCTTCTCTGGGTTTCTATGGTCTTGAAAGCTCTGCCTGGCTTCCATATGGCCACATGTCCTCTATCTTGCTTCTCCCTGGACCTTGTGAGCTCTGCCTGGCTTCTTGTACTTCCATGTGTGTTCTGTATGTTTACCATTATGCTGTGTGATCTTCACCCAGCTTCTGTGCATCCAAAACCATCTGCATCTGACTCCTTGTCTGACCATGTGATCTCTGAGTTGCTGCAACACATTAGCACTACCTGGCTTTCAGCCTGGATGTTTGATCTCTGTCTGCTTTCCTGTCCTAATCATGTGATCATTGTCTCACTTCCGGTGTGCCCATCTGCGTTCTCTCTGGCTTCCCGTCTGACTGTTCAAGTTCTACCCCCTGTGTAAACGGCTTTCACTCTGATGTTATCTGCCAAGAGGTTCATCTCTAGAGCCGATGTTGCTGTAATGTTCCTCAAAAAAATGAAAAGTCCTTAAGTAAGGAAAATTCCAGGCCACCATCGTTTCACTAGTATATTTTCCATGGCATGCAGTTATAGTCCACACTGAACCATCATATTGGTCTCACAAATGCATTTAGAACACTGAGGAGAAACACATAATTCTCAGATCACTTTGTAAAGATTCCCTAACTCCAGTCCCATAGCCTCACAAAGCACTAACAGAATTCCATATGAATATTCCATGTGAACGTAGTTGCAAAATACCTATACAGCAATTACTGACATGGCTCCTGCAATATAAACTATGATAATGCACCATGATTGGTTGGCATGTACCTTGGGAATGCAAAGTTATTTGACTATTTCAAAATCAAATAATATTTTATTCAATTATGCATTTTAATTAATATAATATTTTTATCATAATTAATGTAATAAACCACAGAAGCACAAAGAGAAGTTCCTTGTAATCATCTCAATAAATTGTAAAAAAAGAACTTTAAAAAATATTTAAAATCTTCCATGATAAACCCTGTAAGATGGACATAGACATTCCTCTAGCTGAGAAGACTATCAGCATATAAGCCACAGTGAAGGGCCTACTTAATAACAGACAGTAAACATTTCTAACCTAAGATTAAAAATGAAGGAAAGGATGTATTTTTAATTTTTTTAAAAATTTCTTCTCTTATACATTATACCTCCTCCCTCTTACCTGCCCCACCCCATTCACCTCTCCTCTTTTCTCTTCAGAAAAGGGGAGGCCTCCCATGAATATCAAACCAAATATGGCATATCAAGTTGCTGGAAGACTGGGTACCTCCCCTTGTATTAAGGTTGGATAAGGCCACTTAGTAGGACAAAAAAAGTTCCTAAAAGAAGGCAAAAGAGTCAGAAGCAGACCCCCACCCCAGCTCCCGCTCTCAGGGTTTCCACAAGAAGCCCAAGCTATATAACTGTAACCTATATGCAGTGGGCCTAGGTCAAACCCATGCAGGCTCCCTAATTGTTCCATTCTCTGTGAGCCCCTATGAGCCCAGGTTAGTTGATTCTGTGGGTTTTCTTGTGGTATTCTTGAACTCCCTGGCTCTTCCAATCCTTCCTACCCTCTTCCAAAGGATGCCTCAACCTCCACATAATGTTTGGCTATGGTTCTCTGCATGTTTCCATAAATTGCTGACTAAAGCCTCTCTGATGATAAATTGGACTAGGCACCAATCTATGAGTAGAGTAGAATAAAACTAGGAATCATTTCATTGACTTTCCCCCAACCCCCCATCATGTTTGGTTGTATTCTAGGTCTCTGGCCTATCCAGCCTCTGGGTCCTGGGCCTCCAGTCAGGGTGTGGATTCCCTCTCATGGAACGGGTCTCAAGTTGGACCAGTCATTGGTTGGCTACACCCACATTTTCTGTGTCACCTTTATTCCAGCATATCTTTTAGGCAGGACAAATTGTAGGTCAGTGGTTTTGTGGCTGGGTTGATGTCCCAATCTCTTCACTGGAAGTCTTTCTTGACTACTGGAGATTCCAGCTCAGGCTCCATTTCCTCCATTACTAGGAGTCTTAGCTATGGTCACTTTTGTTCATTCCTGGGAGTTTCCATAGCACTAGGTTTATAGCTCGTCCCTGACATGTCCCCCGATTCCAGTTGTCTCCCCCAGTACTCTTTCCCCCATCCTCCCCCACCTGATACTTCCTTGTCCCATCCCACCCCACTCGCATTCCACTCATAATATCTGTTTTATTTCTCCTTCCCAGGGAGATCAATGCCTCATGCATCTCCCCTTGAGCACCTCTCATTATGTAGTTTCTCTGGGTCTATGGACAATTACATATTTATCCTTTAATTTACAGCTAATATTCACTTGTAACTGAGTATAAACCATGTTTTTTCTTTCTGGGTCTGGGCTACCTCACTCAGGATGACTTTTTCTAGTTCCATCCATTTTCCCATGAATTTCGTGATGCTATTTTTTTTTAACAGTGGACTAATATTCCACTGGGTAAATGTACTACATTTTCTTTATCCGTTCTTCAGTTGAGGGGTATCTAAGTTGCTTCCAGTTTCTGACTATTATGAATAAAGCTGATATGAACATATTCTAGCAAGTTTCCTTGTTCTAGGATGGAGAGTCCATTGGGTATATGCCCAGGAGTGGTATACCTGGGTTTTGAAGTAAATGGAGTCCTAATTTTCTGAGAAACCACCATATTGATATTAGTGCCTGCACTATTGGTCTTCTGATCAGAGAGTTGTCTTCCGGGCCAATGAGTTCAAGGCTTTTCCCCTCTTTCTCTTCTATCAGGTTAAGTATCTGGCTTTGCATTGAGGTCTTGGATCCACCTGAACTTGAGTTTTGTGTAGGGTGACAGATAAAGACCTATTCACATTCTTCTCCATGCCAACGTACACTTAGACCCACACCAATTTTTGAACATGCTTCCTTTTCCAATTGTAAAATTTGGCTTCTTTGTCAAAAATCAGATGTGTATAGGTGTGGATTTACATCTGGGTCTTTGATTTGAGTCCAGTGATCAACCAGTTTGTTTATGCCAATGTCGTGTGTGTGTGTGTGTGTGTGTGTGTGTGTGTGTTTGGTTTTTGTTTGTTTGTTTGCTTGCTTTTTGCTATGGCTCTGTAGTACAGCTTGAAATCAGAGATGGTGATACTTCCAGAAGTTCTTTTATGGTATAGGATTGTTTTAGCTATTCTGAGTTCTTTGTTTTTCCATATAAAGTTGAGTACTATTCTTTCAAGGTCTGTAAATAATTGTGTTAGAATTTTGGTGGGATTGCATTGAATATGTTGATTGCTTTTGGTAATATGGCCATTTTTACTACGTTATTCTACCAATCCATGAACAGAAGAGATCTTTCCATCTTATTCAATTTCTTTCTTCAAAGACTTGAGGTTCTTTTTATGCAAGTCTTTACTTGTTTGATTAGAGTTTTGCCAACATATTTTATATTATTTGTGTCTATTGCAAAGGGTGTTGATTCCCTGATTTCTTTCTCAGACTAATTATCATTTGTACGTAGGATGGCTAATGATTTTTTGAGTTAATCTTGTATCCAGTCACTTTGCTGAAAGTGTTTATCATCTGTAGGAGTTGCCTGATAGAATTTTGTGGGTTGCTTGTCTATACTATCATATCATCTGTAAATAGCAATACTTTGACTTATTTCTTTCAAATTTCTATCCCTTTCATCTCATTTAGTTGTCTTATTGCTCTAGCTAGAACTTAAAGTATTATATTGAATAGATATGGAGAGAGTAGGTAGTCTTGTCTTGTTCCTGTTTTTCGTGGAATTGCTTTGAGTTTCCCTCCATTTAACTTAAAATTGAGTATTGGGTTTCTGTATTTTGCTTTTATTATGTTTAGGTGTGTTCCTTGTATCCCTGATATCTCCAAGACTTTTATTACAAAGGGATGTTGGATTTTATCAAAGGCTTTTTTTTTTAAGCATGGAATAAGTTGATTGTGTATGTGGTTTTTTTTTTTAATTTCATTTACACATGTTGAACTAGCTCTGCATTTCTGGGATAAACCCTATTTGATAATGATAGATGATCTCTTTGATGTGTTCTTAGATTCAGTTTGTGACTATTTTATTGAGTATTTTTGCATCAATTGTTCATGAGGGAAATTGGTCTGTAAATTTCTTTTATTTTTTGTTGAGTCTTTGTGTGTGGTTTGGGTACCATGGTGACTGTGGCCTCATAAAATGAATTTGGCAATCTTGTTTTTATTTCTATTTTGTAGAGTAATTTGAGGAGTATTGGTATTAGCTCTTCTGGTAGAATTCTGTGCTAATACCATCTGGCCAGGCGCTATTCATTTGTTTTTGGCTAGAAGGCTTGTGATGACTGCTGCTATTTCCATTTCTGTAGATATTATAGGAATATTTAAATTGTTTATCTGATCTTTATTTAAATTTGATAAGTGGTATCTATCTAGAAAATTCTCTATTTCTTTTAGATTTTGAAATCTTGTGGTGTATAGGCTTTTAAAGTATAACCTAATGAATTTTTCTCTCTCCTCAGTGTCTGTTGTTATATACTCATTTTTGTTTCTGATTTTGTTGATTTGGGCACTGTCTCTCTGCCTTTTAGTTTAGTAGGATAAGGGTTTGTCTAGGGTGTTGATTTTCTCAAAGAACCGACTCTTTGTTTCATTGATTCTTTGTATTTTTCTCTTTGTTTCTAATTTATTGATTTATTTTTTATTTTTTATTTTTTATTTTTTAGCTCTCTGTTTGATTATTGCCTGCTGTTTGTTCCTCCTGGGTATGTTTGCTTCTTTTTATTCCAGAGCTTTTAGTTGTGCTATTAAGTTCCTAGTATGAAATATTTCTAGTTGTTTTTAATGAAGACATCATTATGATCTTTCCTCTTAGCACCGATTTCATTGTGTCCCATAAGCTTTGGTATACTGTACATTCATTTTCATTGAACTTTAGGAAGTCTTTAATTTCTTTATTTCTGTCCCTTTACCCAGTGGTTACTCAGTAGAATGCTATCAGTTTCCATGAGGTTTTAGGCTTTCTGTTGTTTCTTTTGCTTTTGAAATCCAGCTCTAATGCATGGTTGTCTGTTAGGATACAGGGGATATATAAATATACTGATATCTGTTGAGACTCACTTTGTGACTATGTTTGTGGTCAGTTTTGGAGAAGAGTCTGTGGGGTGCTAAGAAGGAAATGTATTTTTGTGTTTGTTTAAAATGTTTTATATAATCTGTTAGGTCCATTTGATTCATAATGTCTATTAGTTTTGTTATTCCTTTGTTTAGTTTTTGTCTGGACGATCTGTCCATTGGTGAGAGTGGAGTGTTGGAGTATTCTACTCTTGATGTATAGGTCTCAAAGTGTGATTTAAGCTTTAGTAATATTTCTTTTACAAAGGTGGGTGCCCTTGTGTTTGGAGCATAGATATTAAGAATTCATGAGCCATCTTGGTAGATACTTCCTTTGATGAGTATCAAGTGTCCTTTCTCCTTCTCTTTTGAGTAATTGTGGTTGGAAATCTATTTTTTAGATATTAGTATGGCTACAACACCTTGCTTCTTGGGTCTATTTGCTTGGAAAAATCTTTTCTCCTGCTCTTTACTCTGAGGTAATGTCTATCTTCGATGTTGAGGTGTGTTTCTTGTATGCAGTAGAATAATGTTTTCACGGCCATTCTGTTAGTCTATTTCTTTTTATTGGGGAATTTAGTTCATTGATACTGAGAGATATTAATGACCAATAATCATTGTTGTTGTTAGTGGTGGTAGTATGTGTGTGTGTGCACGCGCACGCGTGCGTACGCAAGTGTGAATGTGTGGCGTGCATGTTTCCTTTCTTTAGGTTTTACTGATGTGAAATTATTTCCTGTGTCTTAATGGGTATAGTTAACCTCTGGGGTTAGAGCTTTCCTTCTAGTATCTACTGTAGGGCTAGATTTCTGGATTGATTAGTGCTTAAATTTGACTTCGTCATGAATTATCTTTTTTTTTCCATCTATAGTGGTTGAAAGTTTTGCTGGGTGTAGTAGTCTTGGCTGGTATCTGTGGTCTCTTAGAGTCTGTAGGACATTTCTCCAGGCCCTTCTGGCTTTGAGAGTCTCCATTGAGAAGTTGGGTATAATTCTAATAGGTCTGCCTTTATATGATATTTGGCCCTTTGTCCTTGCATCTTTCAAAAGTCTTTCTTTGTTCTACACATTTAATGTTTTGATTATTATGTGACAGGGGACTTTCTTTTCTAATATAATTTATTTGATGTTCTGTAAGATTCTTATACCTTGGTAGGTATGTCCTTCTTTAGGTTAGGAAAAGTTTTTTCTATGATTTTGTTAAAAATATTTTTCTGGGCCTTTGAGCTTGGAATCTTCACTTTCTTCTATTCCTATTATTCTTAGGTTTGGTCTTTTCATAGTGTCCAGATTTCCTTGATGTTTTATGTCACGAACTCTAAGATTTAACATTTTCTTTGACTGATGTGTCAATTTCTTCTATTGTATCTTCACTGCCTGAGATAGCTTTTTCATCTCTTACATTCTGTTGGTGATGCTTGCATCTGTAGTTACTGTTCACGTCCCTAAATTTTCCATCTCTAAGATAACCTCAGTTTGTGTTTCTTTATTGCCTCTACTTACATTTCCAGGTCTTTCATAGTTTTGTTCTTTTCTCACATGTTTGTTTGTATTTTTTTGACTTTCATTATGAAATTTATTTATTTCATTTTTAATGGCCTCTATCATCTTCAGAAGATTGGCTTTAAAATCATTTTCTTGTGCTCCAGCTGTAGTATAATATACAGGCATTGCTGTCGTAGCATAGATGGGCTCTGGTAACGCCAAATTGCCATGGCTGATGTTAATTGTGTTCTCACACTGGGCTCTAGTCACCTGGGTTTGGGCTAATTATAGGTTTAGGTGCCAATTTATGTGTATTTCTTTGTAAGATGGAATTCCTCCCCTCCCTGGTTTCTGTGCCCTTTCTGTTCTTCTGGCCTGAGTGATTCTGGTGACCAGTAAGTCTTTGGGTCCAGTAGGATGTCAACACTGGTGTTTTGGTAGTTTGTGTGGCTTCTGGGTTTCAGGGGTTCAGGGATTTGGGGAGTTGTTGTGGACTCTGGAATTCCTGGTATCAGAGTGATCTCTGTGGTTCTGGATACCAGCATGGCCTCCCGTAGAGCAGTGGGGTTATGCCAGAGTTGTGTGCCAGCATATAAGGACAAGGGAAGAGGTGCTATTAGAGAAGCTAGGCAGGCTCTGAGGAAGTCTTGGATGTTTGCATTCAGGCTGTTACCACTGTGGCCTCCAATAGAGCAGACTCCTGGGACTTTGGGTACCTGTGTGGCCTCTGTAGGGAAGAGTGAAGGCAAATCTATTTGTTCTTACAACTTCTCTTTAAATTTGTAGTAAAAATCTAATGCAGAGAAAATGAAGGAAAAAAAATCCCACGACTATCTACAGGAAATAAAATTCCTATTTGCAGAGGACAAGATGGTCATGTTTATGCATTTGTTTGCAGGTCTTCCTCCTTCATATTTTCATTCTCCTCTTGTGGCATGTCCTCCACAAAACAATTCAAAAGGGCTGAATCACCCTGGGGTGCTCAGTGCACAAAGGCACTTCAAGCCAGGTCCAGAAACTATGATCCCTGCTGAGGTGGCATGAGGAGCATTTGATGAGGGGGAAAAAAGCCCCATTGCATCCCCATCACGGCACTTAGACTTTGTTGAGTAGCAGTTAGTTGCAGACTCTCATAAAAAACATATTACCCGGAATTTCCATTCCTTGGTAATAAGAAAAATAAAACACAACTTTGACTTGATGCTTTTATTGATTGTTGTGTTTTTACAGAAAGTATGCCATTCTCTCTTCACCAGAGGAACTGTCTCTTACCGCATCTCATTGAAAATACCACACAAGTATCATTACCAGAATTTAGTGACAAGGACCAGGAGGTGGCTCAGGTGATAAGAGCAATCCTTGAGTAAGCATGGCCTAAGTGGAGATCTCCATCTTACATAAACTGTAACCCCAGTGCTGTGCAAAGTGGGGACAGATGGATCCCTGGATCTCCCTGATCACCACACTGGCTCCATGTTCATTGAGAGACCCTGTCTCAAGGCATCTTATCAGTCTGAAGAGACACCATATCCTAGGCAAGTTATAGGAAAAAATAAATCATTTAATTAGGAGCTTGGTTATAGTTGCAGAGGGTTAGTCCATTATCATGGTTGGGGCATGGTAGCATGAAGGGAGGTATCACACACACACACACACACACACACACACACACAGAGAGGGGGGGAAAGGGGGGAGAGAGAGAGAAAGAGAGAGAGAGGGAGAGAGGGAGAGAGAGAGGGAGAGAGAGAGAGAGAGAGAGAGAGAGAGAGAGAGAGAGCACCTGGAATGGGCTTTTGAATTTTCAAAACCCACCCCTAGTGGCACACGTCCTTCACAAGGCCACACCTGCTAATGCTTCCTATACTGTCCACCAACTGGGAACCAAACATTCAAATATATGATCTCTGAGGGGCATTTTTATTCAAATAATAGTAGGAGGGAACAAGGTCATACATGATAGGAACAACCAGCATGATCCTCTAATCTTCCTATAATGAACTCCCGTAGATATACATATGACACTCAAACACAGAGATATACACATAGGTGCACATACACACACACACACACACACACACACACACACACACACACACACACACATGAGAATCAAGCTTTTAAGATCATTCTGTGTACAGTTTCCAGATACTGATAGCAAGCCTGGATGGAAAAGTATGCTTCCAACCAGGAGAGCTCCTTACTGTTGTGTGACGTCATGAGGTCACAAGGTACATACCTGAGCTATCTTCTTTACAGAGAAGAAAGTATTTTGAAGACTATATTCATTGATTAAGTGGTTTCTTTTCTTCTTCCAGCATTTGTACTTTGCCTGTCCTGACAAACCCTCTAGATTCTATTTAGTTTCCGAATTTGCTTTACTAATTCTTTCTTTGGCAACATCACCATTACCTCATTGGCTTTTAGTGAGTGCTATGGGAAGACGTCATCTATAGACCGTGCAGTTTTTTCTACCACCAGCCAAATACGTGCTCATGCAGACATAATTTTTCTTCATTTTACTTATGATGACAGAAATTGTGGGAAATGCTGTGTTTACTTACATTCTTAAAAATCATGCTTTCTGCTTTCCTTAAGCAAAAACACACTATTTTTTTACACTTCTACACTAGGATCCATGTAAGGATTTACTTAGTGTCTTGAATTTACTATATTAAATTTTTCGTCTGTGAATGTGGAGGAGAGGTGGGAAAGCTAATAAGATACGTTTTGTTTCTAAGTTGGTGTGTGTGTGTGTTGTGTGTATATGTGTGTGTGTTGTGTGTGTGTGTGTTGTATGTGTGTGTGTGTGTTGTCTGTGTGTGTGTGTGTGTGTGTTTTAAACTTTCGGTTTCACTACATTTCTTTTTATGCTGTCACTAATGTCCCTGCCAAATCTGTGACAGTTGCCACCCAGCAGTGAAGGCTCTATTACCACATGGCCTGCATAACTGATGTGGGCTCTTTTGTCCAAAGTTGGAGAGGCTCTAGGTGTGATTGCAAGATGGCATGGTGACACCATTAGCCAGTGTCAGTGCTGTCAGGGAAATCACGTGCTCACAGCCGAAGCCCTTAGCTGATTCTGCCAGTGTGCTGTCGGCTCCTGACAGGTGTAAGCCATGTCATTACCCTTCTGTGGGCACAACACCCTTTCTGCTGCTGTTACTGGCCTTGCAGTTTAGCATTCACAGTAAAATGAGAATTGTGGCTATGGAATGGCTTTGGATATGAAGAGTCCTTTCTGAATGACTTTTCCAAAACCCCATGATCATCCTGAAGTTTAGCTTCTTTTGCAAAAGAAAAATGAGAGGCTAAGGAAAAGACTCCGTGGTATGCAAGCACGAGGATCTGAGTTCAAATCCTTAGAGCATACCCCAAAACTAGACATGGCCACAGTCAAGCCTTTATCATTAACATTGTGTGTGTGTGTGTGTGTGTGTGTGTGTGTGTGTGTGTATGTATCTGTGTGTCTCTGTGTGTCTGTGTGTTTGGGTGGTGGTGGGTGGGGAACAGGAAAATTGCTGAAGCTTCATTGCCATCAGCTTAGCTCCAGGTTCAGTGAGAACTCTCTGTCTCAAGTGGTAGATAGGTACATATCACATACACACACACACACACACACATACACACACATACACACACATACACACACATATATGCAGACACACACTCACACACACATGAACATGCTTACACACGAAAGATGAGGATATCCTCAGAAATGGCCAAACAACAAACATACCTGTGCTGGAGGCAAGAAGTAATCAAAAGGTATAAAAATAAGTGGCTTGCGTTTATTTACCAAACAAAAATACAATGGAAGAAGCCAGACATGGTACGAACCTTGGGAAAACCACTTTAAGGAGGAATATTTTCATGTTACATGTGCAGCCAGCGTATGTCTTGTGTCTGGGTCACACTTGGCATAAGACATGAAAGAGATAGTTATGTGCAAATCTGAGGCAAGAGTTTCAGGTGTTATCTGTCTCAGCCTCCCAGATATTCAAAGTATAGGCATGTGCCACCACAACCAAAAATCTTTACAATTTTTGAGCATATATTTAAATGTGTACTTTTCAAACAACATTCAAAACTTACTATCTGTATTTCTTTCAGAAAAATAACTTTATAATTATTTTTCAGTCCTTCTAAACACCTCATGGGCAAATTTTATGTTAATTTGTTAATCTCTAAAGGAGCCACTATGTATCCTCCACATACTTTTTTTTTTCTTCCTCAACACCCCAGGGTGCTCTGTGCTCCTCTTATTTTAGTTACATGCAGACTCTGTTACTATCCAGAATTTCCCTTCAAGAAAGTGTTGTTCTGACTGGATAGTTGCATATTCAGGATTCTAGTTTGGATGGCTTCAAGATCAAATTCTTGAGCAGATGGGGGAGTTTATGAGACCTTGATTCGTGCCATTTCTATTCTGTGGAGTTACAAGTAGAGCTCTCTCTTATTTGGGTTCAAAGCCTGAAGCTTATGTAAAATATCTGAATAAAGTTCCCCCAATACAACTCCCTCTATAATATGCTAAGTGCTGACAATGAATTCCTTCTGAATTTTTTATCTACTTTTCTTTTAAACTAGCTTGCACTGTTTCCTTTTTCCTGCCCCTTTTTTATGATAAAGAGGTGTTAAGATATTTATAACCATTGTATTGTCCTTGGTTAGTACAATAGTTTGAGCAGACCCCCCTGGGCCCCAATCCACCCATCATGATGTTCTTCTTATAGGTTTCTAGGACCCTCTGTGCCCTTCTATTTCCCCATCTCCTATATTTCTCTTACCTAGAGTCTTAGTAAGATGCCCTCACATCTATCCCAATCTCCTGGTAAGTGAAGACTTTCGTGGGACATGCCTTTTGAAGTGAGTATATGCCATGTGAGTCTTTCTGTTTCTGGGTTAACTCACTTATTATGATCATCTCTAGTCCTAGCCATTTGTCCACAAATTTTGGAATTTCCTTATTTTTAATAGCTGAGTAGTATTCCATAGTGTAAATGTACCACAGTTTCTTTATCCATTCTTCAACTGAAGGGCTTTTAAACATTGAACCCCTACTCTGATCTACCCAATGGACAAGACATTCTCCACAGTTATGTGGAGAGCATGAACTGACTTTGACATGAGCTCTGGTGTTCCATATTTGGCCACCTCATCTTGATGGGGAGGCCTGGTGACACTCAAAAAAAGAATAAGCAGGATACCAAGATGAGACTTGATAGCCTATGACCATATCGTGGGGGAGGAGGCCCCTCTCAGTCATAGACCTAGGAGAGGGGAATAGAGTGAAAGCAGGAGGGAGGGAGGAATGGGAGGATACAAGTGATGGAATAACAATTGAGTTGTAATCTGAATAAATTAATAAAATTTTTAAAAAGATATTTATAACCATTCAAGCAACTTCTACTTTAATCCAAAACAAAAAGTGAATTTATCTTCCCACCTGAAGAAAAAAAATGTAGACAAATTGTATTGATTGTATGCAAGACCCAAAGCATTAGATAATGAAGAATTTGCCCTCTAGTCATAGAGACTAAATTTTATAGTTCTACAATTTCTCCTGATGGCTTCTATGAAAGAATATCTATATCTAGCTCAGGAGAGGAGTCAAGGGTTTAGGGAAAGCAAAGTGGTTAGACTTTCAGAAAGCAGAGAAGAGCTCAGAGAAGTCATGTCAGAGGTTTGCAGAGAATGTTTAAGCCTTCAGAAGACTGCTGATCATCTTATGTGTGAAAAGCTTGGGTAAACACCATCAGGGAGGATGAAGGATAAGGGCGCTAAGCAGCCATCACCAGCTGGGAAACTACCAGGCACTCTACAAAGTAGACCACACGCTGCATGCTGAGTATTTAAAAAGCGAAAGTCAAAATGAGCAACAACAACAAAACAACTAATTCAAACTGTTTCAGAAGCTGAGGCCATGAACAATGGTCAGGCAAATATACTGCAAAAACATATCACAACAAACAGTGTAACTCTATTTTTGCATGTTTTACAAGTTACATGGGGACATGGAAGGTTCTAAAAAGAGGGCTTTACATAAGAAAACCCTACAGAGTATGAGATGAAAAACACTGCTTAGAATTGATGGTAGATTGTCCATTGAATAAAATATTAAGAAACCTAACACCATAGCAACATAAATGAGACAGAGAGAAAAAAGATGGCTGAGAAAAGGGAAAGCAGTGTCAATGAGCTGTCATACAACTTTACAAGACTTTGTGTGAAATTGAATTCCCTGGAGGAGAGGAGGTGGGTGGAACGGACAAAAATATACAAAGAAATGATAGCTAGAAATTTCCAAGATTGTATATAAAGCCATAAAGTCACAGAGCCAAGAAGGTCAATAAAACACAAAAATGAGAAATATGAAGAAAACAACAAATAGGAAGATAACCATCAAATTCCTCAGAACTATTGATTGTCTCCTCTCATGATAAAAACAAAATATTAAAGTGTCATAGGAAAAAATACAGATTGCATACAGAGGAATAACCATAAGATGACAGCGGACTTCTGCCAAAATAACTCAAGTGAAAGGAAAATGGAGCAACACTGAAAATGCACAAAGAAATGACACAGCTTAATCCAGTGTCCACAAGAGTGTCTTTCTGAGAGGAAGATGAAGTTCAATTGTACAGAGTATAGTTTTACAGTCCATTGCAGGAAGAACTGCACCATACAAAACACTTTGTGAAAGTACTTCTGAGGAAGTGGAATACTGCACGTCCCATGGATCTATACAGAGAAAGAAGGCACTTCAAAAATGGCACTTCCAAATGTGTGTTTCCCAATAAATTGATTCTCCCTAAGGGGGAATGGAACATTTAAATAAAACCAACACCACATTAAGGACTTGGTAACATGAAAAAGTATATGGCAGTGGTAAAAAGGGAGAGAGGGAAGGGTTACAAGGTTTTTCTTCATTGATAGACTGTGTAAATATGTACAGTAAAATCCTAAAATCATAAAATGAAACTTAATGAAACTCACAAAATGAAAATGTAAGTTATTTTGGACATAAGATGGAGTCAATAAATTACCATCACATAAACTAAGAAAGAACAGAAAATGAAGCGCAGACAAACGAGTGAGTAGGAAGAAGGCAGTGGTGAGATTTAGGCCATAACAATAAGCATGTGAAAGCAGTGCTCTGCTTATAAGTAAAAGGTTGGAGCAACATGTGAGAATGGGTCTTTACAACTGAGCATATGCAGCATATAGGAAATATAGTTCAAGTGGAAGAAACACACAGGCTAAATGTAAACCATGGGAAAATACAGCTTTCCAACAAGAATCCTAGGAAAGCTGCAGTGACTTCATTAATATCAGGAAACACAGATCTTACTGCAACAGTTTTATGGAGGATACTAAAAGTAATTATAAATTGCAAAGAGAGCAATTTTCATCTTAATGATAAGCTCTACCTATTCTTAACATCTGTGTGCCAGACAAAATAACTATATATAGAAAACTAACATCAATATACTGAATGGAAAAATAGAAAAATCCCCAATTTCATGCAAAAACATCAATACCCCTGTCTTCAATAACCAGGAAAAACAAATGGACAGAAAATCAGTAAGCATATAGATTACAGCAACACCATCAACAAAGTTGACCTCATTGACATTGACTGAACACTGAGTCCAAGCAGCAACAGCTGAGTGTCGCAGCTTTGTTTTGAAGTCTATGGAAAATATCCACTAAAATAGACTAAAGTCGGGGCCATAAAACACACCTCAGCAAACTGTAAATTACTTGAATACATATAGTGAAGCAACTAGTCAGTTAAATTTGAAATCAGCAAGATATCCAGAACCATCACTAAATATTTAGAAACTGACCCACTTCTAAATAACTCAGAGATGACAAAAGAAGTCAAAATGGAAGCCGGCAGCTAGGGTTAGGTCTCAGCCCTTGGGAGGATGAAGAGAGAGCAGCTTGAGCTGATAGTGGGTGTGGGCAATCTAACAAGGCTCTGCAACAAAAACTTTAAAGGGGGATTTGAATGATTGAAAAATTATCAACGCTGTTTCAAATTTTAGCCAGAGTTTGTGAGCAGGTATGATTTTTTTTTTCTTTTGTAAATATGTCTAAAAGTGTTCAAGACCAAACTATGGGGCAGGCAAGATCAAAAGTGATCTGGATAGTGTGATAAATCCTGAAGAGCAGCGAAACAGCCATGGCCTGAAATATGAGGACTGTTTTTGTTATCTGGTGTGCCATTTTATCTGTTTTTCTTCCCCCCCAGTACTAGGAGTCTCAGTGTTAGTAGGTCACACCATTGTAGAGATTAAACTGCTCCCCGCTCAGCATTCTTGACAGGGAAATAGAAATGTGAGCTAAGCTGTGGTCATTAATGTTGTGTATGGTAAGTTTTGCTGCTTAAGATACTAAAACTGGGCCTGAAGAGAGGGCTCCACAGTTAAGGGTGCTCACTGCCCTTTCAGAGGACCCAGGTTCCGTTCCCAGCACCTATGTTAGATGACTCACAGTCTCCTGTAACTCCAGAACCAGGGGGAGCCGATGGCTCCTGCCTCTGTGGCCATCTGCTCTCAGATGAGCATATCCATATAGATATAAGCAAATATACACATAATTAAAAATAAAATAAAAATCAAGAAAAGACATTCAGCTTTTTGGATCTGTGGTTTACCCCAGATCTGGACCTAACTGGCATGGCCAAACCTAACTTGGCTTCCTCAATTGTCTATGCAGTTGGATGACCTAGGGGGGACTCACATATCTGGTGTTTGGCAAAGAGGCTGCTAACCCCTCCCCCTTTAAAAAACTCATTTAGTTATTTGCACATCAGTTGTCCTCTTTATTCTGAAATAATGATTCCAGTAAGACCTCATATCTCAGACAAGGAAAGATGAGGCAACAGTGGTTCTTTTAAATCTTTACTCTGAAAGCTCTTCCCCAGGTGTTTGAAACCACGTGCATACCTTACAATAATATTAACTGTCTATGACATACTTCCTGTGAAATGGTACCCACAAATAAGTGAGCAAGCATGGAAGTATCCCACAAAGAGGAGTGGGGAAAGACTCAGATCAGGATCAGCCTTCAAGGCTGTGCTGTTATCCGCAAAGGACCTTAATAACACACCTCAATGGGACTGCCTCATCGTGCAGAGAAGTTTTTCTTCATTTAAACACCTACATGCTCAAAACAGATTTGGACCAACTAGATGGTGAATGAAAGGGGTGAAACTAAGCTGGGGTTGTGAAGATTAAATTAGCTGCTGGCTCTTTTCTATTTTCAGGACTTACATGCCTATATTCTGATTTCTTTATATAGTGCTTAAGTGCTTAATTCTCCCATTTCCCTTTTAGTCATATTCAACTGACTTCCACGGGTCTATTTTCATTCACTTCTAAATTTTCTTCCTGCTGAAGCTCTCCACGTTTCTGCCGTGAGGGGCACAACCCGACCACCTTCTTGCCTGTTTAACATTTCAGGATTTTTTTTTTTTTTTTTTTTTTTTTTTGCTTCTTCCTTCCCTGTCTTGTATCTAATGAGCAAATTATCTAAAAATAGATATGTTCATCGTTCTACAAAATGTTGTATCTCCTGTAGACTGGAGGCCAGTGTGATTGCAAGAGACATGTGTCTGGCAGAGAGTGCCTTCGGTGCCAGGATGGATTCTATGACCTGCAGGCACGGGATCCTGATGGCTGCCGCCCCTGTAACTGTGATCCTTCTGGGACCGTGGATGGAGACATTACCTGTCACCAACATTCAGGCCAATGCTTGTGCAAAGCGAACGTTATTGGTATGTTATTGGTATGCACAAGTTTACAATCACATCTCTATTTCCATCTGGGGAAAAAGGCCTCCATTTGATTTCTTAACTGAAGGGTAAAGCAGATTTTTTTTCTCAAGTCTGAGAAAAACAGTACAGGTGAAATTAACTGTCTAAAAAAATGACTAAATTAATAATTCTATCAAGCTAGAGTTTGAAGTTCAGTTTAATCAACCCTTTAGAAGTTTCTCTATTCAGTGGATGCATTAGTTACACAGATGAACTAATAAGTCACAGAAAAATATAATTTGCCTGCTGCATAGATGTTTCTTTTAGAAAATTAGCACTTTTTCAAAATGTTTTACACTTAATGAGTCCTAAGCAAATCATTTCCCTGCTAGTTTTAATAGACCAAAATAAATGGATTTTTTTGAAAACATTCTGTGCTAAAGGGTACTTTGTGATAAATCTTTCCATTTTTTCCATTATATTTCTTTGAACTGTCCCTATGAAATGCAAAGCAAGTCAACATAATTCCACACATCATGTTTATTGCTAGAGTTACTTATAAAGGGTCACATAATTTTAATTTTGTAATTCTGTACCAAGCTGATTATAATAAACAGCAAGCTTTAGTGTTATTTATCATTTTTTTATACAAGACATGCTTTTTTGTTTGTTACTCCCACAGGTATTTTTCAGAAATTAGATTTGATTATAGCAATTTATTACATCCAGCACTTTTGAGGGGAACCACCGCCACATAAGGACAAAATTTATCAAGTGCCCAAAATGCACCACGTACATAATGCACTTTGAAATTTTGATGTATGAGAATATTATGAGAGGAAAGTTTTCTGATGGAATGCACCCTGTGTTCTAACTGAGCATGCCGTGGGTCCTGCTTGAAGTTTTAAAAAGACCTTGGCATTTCTATTGTCACCTAAGACACCAAGTCCTGTGTGGTTTTACTCACACTGACCTGAACTTCAAAATAATAAAAATGTTGGCAGTGATATCTACATCACACACAAGCCTATGCACATATGCATACATATACATATGTATGTATGTATTTGCATGTAATTCTGAATGATATGTTTTGTGTGATATAACCCAATCTGTTTTGTCCACTCACACATATACAGAACTCCACATCTCTGGTATACAAACATTTTAGTTAATTAAAAGATGGTGGACAAGTCTGATGACATCACGCACACTCCCTCTGATTTAAGGGAAGACTATATACACGTGGGTAGCAGTGCTCCCACCTTTGTGGCAAGCACACAGACACTAACTTTCAGAAAGCAGGCCGGCTGAGATGTGGAGTGTACCTGGACTGTCCATGTGAGGACTGACATGTAGAATTCCTTCCATGTGGCTTCTCTTTGTTCCTGGCTATAAGACATGTTTAAATTCTGGGTGTTAAAACACAAGTTAAGCCAGGGCCTTTATGCACACTGGAGTGGGGGCTTCTCTGTGTGAGTGACATGTGTCCTGTGGTAGACAGATCTCACAGCTTAAAAAAGGAAGACATTTTAATTACCTAAAATTCACCATCATCTTTGCCATTTACTCATTGGATTGTTTGTTGCAAATAGTGTTCTGCAAGAAAATATACATATGTATTTTGTGAAGATTAAATCCTCACTTTAACAACATGGTAAGTAGTGATTTCTAAAGCAATCTCGGCAAGTGAAATGCTTTTAATAAAAGCTTGAACTTGCCACAGATATATATTTCCCTAATAAGATTAGCAAGCATCCTTGTTGAAGATTACGTCGTTGATAGGAACAAAGCAAACCCCACAAAACACAGGGGTGTGTTGTGTATGTTTCAGAAGGCGAACTGTTTGAGTTAACAAAACTGTTAAATCTTACTAATGATTCTATCACCGGTAAAATACATTACCACCAATAATTTTATTAAAGTAGGTCATTCATCTAGAATAAAAAGGGAGAAGAATGTGAATTAAATGCCAAGTGTGCTAACTCGCCTGCACTTGTTAGCTCTGAGTGTGATGCCCTGTAGGCCTCTGCGAGTATCGTTAGGAATAGATTACCTGTCAGGAATATGTATGGCATATTCAAATAAGCACTGTGCATATTTTTAAAACTGATCTGATATGAATCCATGTAGACCGATTTTAATAGTTCAAAATGAGTCATAATTCTTGTTAACAATACAGTTATTTTTAAAATTTGCAGCAATCGTAGTCCTTTTTTATTTTCCTTATTGAAATTAAATGATATGCCTTAGGTGAGCCATTCATCATTGTTAAAGAACTCGCCTTCCATTGGAGTTTGAATGAATTTTTCTCCATATATATATACATAGTATGCATTTTCTTCCAGCTTAGGGCTGTTTTTCTTCATATCAGTGTCTGAGTATGTATTCGACTCTTGTTTTAGGGCTAATTTTTTATTACAATTATAATTTGAAATAGATGTCTCACTTGATTCGATGCCATGTAGTCAGGTATTTACATCCACGAACGTATGAAGTCTGTATAAAGGAAGAGATTTGCATCTAAACATCATGGCTGCATTTGTTTTTACTTCTTTTTCTTGACAATGTCCTCTTTGAGACTAACCTGAGTTGTCAGAGGGTTAAGTTTCGGTGACAAGACATTCTTTTCCATTTGTAAAATGCATGTACGTGCTTCTCTAAAAAGAAATAACATAAGGCTCTGAGTGTACTTCTTGCTTGAACAGGTGTGTTTTGAATCACATGATTTGACAAGCAGTGCGACTGCCTTATGAGCCAAGGCAAGCGTAATTTATATTAATTGAAAATGATAAAATATAGGTGCACACAAAGGATTAAAATGAAAATTGCTCTGGATAAGTTGTATTTATGTCAATTATTTAATTTTTAACAGCTGAAAGTGTGTGCGTTCCTGTCACAAAGACAGTTATCAGACCAATGCTTTATTCTTTCTTCTCCACCAGTGTTTATAGGTTTAGTAAACAAATACAAATTTGGTATATTTATGGGGTATAACATGGCATTTTGATATGTAGACACTTTGTGAAAAGATTGATTGAGTCTAATTGGTGTATCTATTGTCCATATGCATACCATATTTGTAGTGAAAAATATTAAGATTTATTCTCTTACCAGTTTTTAAGTATACACTTTAGTGCAGTTTGCCACTGAAACTCCAGCCACTATGATGGAGAACTAAATTCCAGAGCCTCTTACCCTCCTAGAAACATCTCTCTAGTTCTTTTCAGGCAATTTTGATTTTTAGAAAAGTAACTTGGATGGCCATATACTCTTTAAAACCTATTTTACTGAAATAGTTCTGATATTTGCGAAAGTGGGAAAGAGTCCCCATCCTTAAGACAGAAGTAACATGTGTAATTCTGCATTTTACATTGCACTGATTAGCAATTAAGTCCCACAAAGCACAGTGCTCATAACTCGCATGTTAGAACTAAATTAGTATCGCCATAGTCTTTTGCATCAATGGCCATCCCAGAGTGATGCTCTCTGTGCTCTGGCTCTGTGTTAAATGTTTAACCTTCAGCCATCTTCAACAGACACAGCCCTCCCTCACCCTTTCAAATGTGTTTTGTTTGCAGGGCTTAGATGCACCCAGTGCAAATTTGGATTTAAATTTCTCCAGAGTTTTAACGCCAATGGCTGTGAGCCCTGCCAGTGTAACCTCCATGGCTCAGTGAACCAACTCTGCGATCCAGTTTCTGGGCAGTGCACATGCAAGAAAGAAGCTAGAGGACTTAAATGTGACACTTGCAGAGACAACTTTTATGGGTTGCCCTGGAGTGCTTGTAAGGCCTGTGACTGCAGCGTGGCTGGCTCCCAGGCTGGGACCATCTGTGACCTGGAGACAGGGCAGTGCATCTGTAAGCCCAGTGTTGGAGGGAGACAATGCAGTCAGTGTTCGGAAGGGTTCTTCACCCGACATCAAAATGACTCCTCCCTCTGTTTGCCTTGTAACTGCGAGAAGACTGGAACAATAAACGGCTCTCTGGTGTGTGACAAATCAACTGGGCAGTGTCCTTGCAAATTAGGAGTGACAAGTTTGCGCTGCAATCAGTGTGAGCCTCACAGGTTCAATCTGACCATGGGCAATCTTCAAGGGTGCCAGGTGTGTGAGTGTGACCCCTTGGGGACATCACCTGGAAGCATTTGTGACCCTGTCAGTGGCCAGTGTCTGTGTCTACCACATCGACAAGGAAGAAGGTGTGAGCAGTGTCAGCCAGGTAAGGAAGACCATGGCTCCTTTTCAGTACAGTGACTACAGGCAATCCCTTTGTTTCTGGTCGCAGCTTCTAAAGAATGCACCTCCAACATCGCTGTTGCATTTATGTCATCCAAGCAGCTAATGACCTGCTTGAGACTGTCTTGGCTGTGCATCTGCTGTTTTAGGGGAAGGAGACACTTCAGATTAATCAGACCCACTTCCTGGGAGAAGCATGTTGTAATTTCTTACCTTGAAGTGGGTGTATTTTTAATCAATTAAAAGATATGTAATTGATAAAAGGGACAATTATTTTGTTTTCTAAAAAAGGGGGGATTTGACCTAATTATCTGTACAATATCAAATATCTAGATGGTGGGTCAAATTTCTGAATGAAGTTGGCTGGTAAAATACTATAGAAAGGAATGTGTACTCTGACATCATAAGGACACATCTAGAACTCTTCTTAAATGCCATCATATAATAAATGACATCATTTAAATGTCATCATATAATAAAATGGTTATATAAAATGTCACCATATAATGAAAATCAGATGGTTGTCTGATCTCACTGTATAGAAACCCATCTTTTCCATTGTTTCCTGATGGGAGTAAAGACTTTTGCCTTTTAAAATAATTTTAATTGAAGTAATACTTTATAATAAATTGATCACATTTTAAGTATCAGTGGTTAGAGTACAGCCTGAGCTATATTGATTTAGGAAGATGGCAGGAGTTGGTTTTTCTCCAGGGTCAATGACTCTTTAGCCATGGGTCATTGGCTAGGCTTACAGCAACAGGCATAAGTTCCCTCACATTAAGCCCTAAGTCCAGGAAGATAACTGTTGGTCACTTCCAATATGTAAATGCCACTATTTCACCACTGGAGCTACCTTGTCCAGCCAGCAAAGAGACATCATGAATTCCAGAGGAATCTTGGGGACAACATGAGATGAAGGAATATGGAGGGGTAAAATATAGTGTTCTTATTCCGGAGTGGCATTCCAAAAAGGGGGGTGCTATGAGAGAAAAACGAAATTGATAAATCTGCTTAATGTGTGACTCTATGTATACAAAAGTCAGAAAAACACAAAATTATAAGAGCAAAGCTAAGATTGGGGGTTCCTGGGATCTGGGCCTAGTGGAAAGGGACTACCTAGAAAAGGGTGCCAAGAGAGGTTCAGATAAGCTAGTATAGTTTAAATTTTGATTGTATGAGTAGCCACATAACCACCAGTTTGACAAAACTCATTGGAATATATAAGTATATGTAGAAAGTGTCAGTTTAAGAAACTGTGCTGCAGTAAAACTGAATAAAAAGAAATTCTCCTCCCCGCCCCCTGAAAACACTAGAATCTCGTAGTCTCCTTCCCTCTCCCTACTCCCCTCTTTCCCTCCATGGATGTTTGGCCACCATGTGTTCCCGACGCTGCTTATGATGCTGTACTCAGTCCTGTAGATGGACTGACAAGCCACCTCTTCTATAGTTCCAAGTCGAGAGAGGGCATTCACATTTGCTTCATTTTGACAGGATGTCTACCCCTGAGCTAATTCAACATAGCCAGAGATGTCAGGACACCTAAAATGATCCAGGAATCTGCTTTAACTTGGTGCAAGGAGTGAGTGTCCTGGGAAGTCTCTGGGATGTTCTGTCCCAGAAAGCCAGTGGGAAGGCTAAGCACAATTGCTTCTTCTGTGTCTTGCCTCCCCCCGCCCCGAGCACCCTCTCCAATTTGTTGTCTGTTGAGATCTTGCTATCCTAAAGTGATTTTCTGCTGTTTCTTTTAAACATATTTTGCCTTTAAAAGTTGTCTAATCTTCTGGGTACAGCCCCCTGCATGGGGACTCATCACAATTCTGCACCTGCTTTCTCAGTGACGAAGGGGGTCTAACAGGCCTGCTGCTGTTATCCTGACTAATTATCTTCTGGTAAAATTGAATGTTTTATTCCGACTGAATTTTGCATACACTGAGTGTCACCTATTTTAAACGACTTTTCTAATTTGGGATAAAGCTCCGAAAAAGCTCTTCTCCCTTTGATGAAGGTCTGAGGCATCATCCAGATATTTTGACATTCCTCACAACTCTGTCTGTGGTTTTCTGAGTGTTCTGTATGTCATGTAAAAACAGACACAGAGAATTACAAGTGAAAGCTACACGATGAAAGAACGAGCTTCTTTTTCTCTAGGCACTGTGGACACCTGCCTCTTTTGGGTCCTTCTTAAATAGCTGCACTTCTTCTCCTCATGGTCCTCCCCATGGTGACCCCACTGTTTCCATTCTTTTCTCCTTGTCTACCATTCTGCTCAATTCAATGCTCCCAAAGCACCCCTGCCGTCACATAAAACAATAGTAACCCGGTCTCTGCTGATGCACCCTTTGCAGGCAACTCAGCCACTTCTGGCTCTGGTTTTCATGTGAGTGTATGTGGGGTGGGGAGGCTGGCCAATCAGCCCCAAAGACACTCCTGTCTCCATGTCCCTACTGCTGCTGTTACAGCTGCATGCTGCCATGCACGGGTTTTTAACTTGGGGCTTTGTGAACCAAACTCGGGTCTTCACACTCAAGGAACTACCTCCCAGCTCCCAGTGCCTGTCTTATCTTAATGCTTTGGTTCATTGTTCTTCTTATTCCCATGAGCAGTCAATATAGGATACTTCTGCCTTTACTCAGACTGCTGATCAACTTATTTCTTTTAGAACTAGATTGCAACAGAACTGTACATGGATCTAAAGACTTGGAGTCAGTCAGACGAGGAAGGGTTACCTTTTGTGTCTGTACCACACTTTCTTTACCTAGCCATCAATTGTTGGTAAAGAGACTGGAATCCTATCGGTAGAGACAACATGAGTAAACTGGAGGTCAGGTGTTAAGTGAAATAAGCCAGGCTCAGAGAAACAGGTACTGTGTGATGTCACGGTGTGAAATGCTGACAAGTTGGGATCACAATCATAGGGGTAGATGACAAGTAATGGACATTGAGAAGTGTGGGGAGGTAGGAAAGGTGAGGAACTAGATTCTACAGAGTTCTGGCGTGAAGAGAGGAGTGAATACAAAATGTACTCAAAATTACTAAAGGACTAGGCAGAAACAACGAATTGTCTTTGTTTTTAATATTTTAATAAATATGTTCATTCATTCTTTGAGAATATCAATCAATAATTTTTGGTTACATTCTCCCTGTCTTTCCCCAACAATTACTCTTATATCCACACCCAAGTCCGTACTCCTCTGACTTCATATCTTTTTTTTTTCATTTGATAACTTATCTACTCCAATTTGTGTTATCTATATACTTCTGGGTGTGAGGTCATTCATACCCTTAAAGGAAAATGATTCCATTTTCCCAGAAGTCGTCAGCTGTCCATGGATCCTCAGCTAAGGATGAGGTTTCTTGAATCCCTTCAGGTGCCATGCTAGAATGATGCCTGGTTTGCTCTTGTGCGGGTCTTGTGCAGGCAACCACAGCTGTTGTGAGCTCATCAATACAGCAGTCCTGTCATGTCCAGAAAACACCGCTTTGCTTAGGTTATCCCTGATCTCTCACTCTCACAGTCTCATTTAAAAATGTTAACATTATGAAATGTATGCATATATTGCATATATATATAATATCATGTTAATTGATCCCATAATACATGTTCTTTGTGTATCAGTTTCTTAAAGGGTTTAATTAAGTTCAAAACTAAACTTGAAACAAAATGGAGTAGGTGTGGCTAGCATTAAAATGAGAATGCTTGTGTTGTTAGGACAGTAAGCCTGGCTGGAAAGATGTCTCAGTGGTGAAGAGCCCTTGTAATTCTTGAGGAGGACCTAGGTTCAATTCCCACAGCCATCTGTAGGTTCATTTTCAAGGGATCTAATATTCTCCTCTGGCCTTTATTGGCACAAACGTATGTATGTGGTAATCAGACATTCAAGCAGACAAAGCATCCATGTTGGCGTACTTTTAAAATCTATTTTTATTTTGGGTTCCTTATATCTCTTCCTCCCTTTTCCACCCCAATCCCTTCAGTCACCTGAACACCAGGTAGGAGAGATAGAAAGTTAGTGGGGAAAAGGGGCGTGGCTTTTCTTAGTTACTTCCTGCTTTTTAGGGTCATCAGATTCCTTGGGGCAAGTCCAATCTCCATTTTAGGACATCTCCACCTTCTTCTCAGTCAAACTGCATCCACAGCAACCAGGAGCAGCAGGGTGAAGCACCAGCAGCCTTCTTCTTTCTCGGAGCCCCCAGTCGCTCTTTGGGTCTGGCTTTTATCCCCACTGACAAAGACCACGCGCCCACGCACCCACACAAGATAGTTCAGAGCTCAAAAAGATCACATGCCCTCTCAGGAGGCAGTTATCAGCTGTGGACAACCTGGAGCATCCCCCATATCCCACCCCTGGGATTAAAGCAAAAACATGTTTACATAGGAACCAAAACTTTCACGACAAATCCACACACACGTATAATTAATTAATTAATTAATTAATTAATTCAATGTACAACAAAATGTCAACCTCATGTAATGATAATTTAGTGGGAAACACAGGAGATAGATAGTGAGAGGACATGATTTGAAGGCCTGTTTTGTTTGTGCCCGCTGACTTGCTATTGGCCACCATCTGCTTCTACAATGGGCAACTCTGTTTTTCTTCTAGCCATCCATTTCCACGCAGTGGAAGGCAGTGCTCTTACTAAGTGAGTATGTTAGCAGTGGCATCCATTGCTACTGCTTTCCACTCACAATCCTTTGGTGGGGACTGCTTTGCATATCCACAGGTAGCTGGCTGTAAGAGAGCCTTTCAAAGAGGATCTGGGCACATATCTGTGCTTGAATTAAACAATGAGCCCCTGCTATAAAACAAAATGGTAAAGACACTGACACAGGTAATTAGCAGATAGAATACTTGGTTGTTGGTCCATGGGCTCACTCTTGAGGACATCCCTCCAGCAACAATGAGTTTGCCATATTCTACTGTTTACTCTAATTATTAGTAAAACTTGAAATAATTACCCAAAGATGACAAAGGCCAGTGGGGCACTGAAGGGTTACATGAACAAAATATTTCTAAGTTTTTCCCCAGATATTTTATAGTGCTCTGATCTATACATAGGCCCATGTCTATTTCACTCACACACTTCCTAGGACAAGGGCTCCTCAGCGGTCCTCTGGAGATGCTGACGCCAGATTATAAACACTGGTGTGGGACTGTGGTGCACCACTAAGAAGTACAGTTACTTAGCTGATAACCCTCCCCCTTCTGAGAAGACCTTTCTATGTGGACACTGTAGATACCTTAGACTAATCAAAGAATATTGTATTTTACCACTGAGTGGAGCTTTCACTGAGTATCAGTTGATGTGGGAAGTGGTGAGAAGCTAAGCTGCACATGCATACGTAGTGTCCACTTCACAGCAATGGTCTATAGAGCCTTGCAGCTGCTCAGTTCTCTAGTCCTGTCTTCAAGAGGCCATGGTGCCTACCAAGTAGAGCACACATTTCCCCATCCTTCCTGGGTGTTGCCAACTGCTCAGAGTGCTGAGAAGTCTCAGAATGTCCTACTGCGTAGCCATTGTAACATGCCTGTGAAACTTACTGAGGGGTGATCTTGGTGAAAGCAGAAATAGCCTTGTGAGGAGGAGAGGCAGGGCTAGTCTTTCATTGTCTCCCAGTTGTTCTTTTCTGTTTCCAGTTTTCCTTGCTTAAGATTACAAGTGCCCAACTCCAGCAACAGCCAGTCAGCTGCTCTGGTTACTGATCTAACTGACTATTTCTCAGGCTCTAAAACTAAGGAAGCTCCTGACCAAACAACCTCACTACGGAAGGCATTAGACTGTCTTTGTAACTATGCAATTTGAATTGGTTAACCCTTGTTCCAAAGACCCTGACATACCAAGAAATGAAACAGGCACAGAGTAAATCAAATATAGAAATGCTCTAAGTATGGTTGTTATATTTCCCTGTGTCATTAGCTAGAATCCCCACTCTGCCCTCCTTTAAAGGAGATGGCAATGGCCCCACCCTTTAAGGAGAAGTTTTGTGACATCACTATTTAGGTATAGAGAAAAAGGAGTTAGTCTCCTAAAGGACAAGCAATCAGCATCATTTAAATTCCAAACCCATAGGCTGGGCACAGGGAGAGGTGTGGGGAGACTGGGGCACGGTTAGATTTAAAAAGATTGATAGTGAGTTTCCAGTGGCTCCTTCCTTTATTAAAACTTAATTTTATGTTCACCAAGATTTTTATGGGCATAATTTAGAACTGGATGTGGTGGAGCACGCCTTTAATCCCAGCACTCAGGAGGCAGAAGCAGGTGGATCTCTGTGAGTTCGAGGCCAGCCTGGTCTACAAAGTTACAGGATAGCCAGGGATAGTACACAGAGAATCCCTGTCTCGAAAAACCAAAAACCAAAGCAAACAAATACAAAAACCCATTTTTAAAATGTAAAAGCTTATGAGTTAAAATAGCCCTCTCCTTAGCTCCACCACATTCAACTGTCCTGTGGCTTTCGGTAATTTTGCAATTACTAAAATTTAATGTTTTTAATATTGTCCATCTATCCACCTTGATATTCTGTTTTTAATTGTATTTCTTTGTATAAGTGGTAAAGCACAAGCTCAAGGAGCTTCTGGAAGAGTGAGGAGGGAAGCAACTGTATTTGGTACTCCTGGAGTAATTCTTAGTATTTAAGAATATCCAACTACAAAGAGATACGCAAGATTTTACTGGTGATTCAGACAATGTTCTATAAGAATAACATACCATTGGTTTAACAGGCCTGTCATGATTTCATCTTTCCCATCTTTTTAGACACGTCTATGTATCTGCTTTTTGAAACCTTTTTGCTTAACAGTTCTGGATGCTCAGTGAAGCACTTCTGTCTATGAATGAGTTATCTTTCGTTCCATGAAAGTCTACCGGATAGATCGGCTCTGCATCTAGCCTGGCATTTGAGCAGGTATCTGCACCCCACGCCTGGCCAAGCTGAGACATAGAATCATCTGGCACTCACAGGTTGCTGTTCCATGATTCCCCCCCCCCATTTCATACAGCACCCCCACCTGCTCTGCCCAGTCCTTACCCTCTGGGTTTAACTTCTGCAGCTAAAGCTTCCAGTCTTCTCCTGAAATGTGGCAACAACACCTCTTCCTTGAGGAAGGGATAAGCCACACCCTGTCTCTGACTGGACAGAGTTTTGAAACTTTGAAGCCCACACTCTTCCTTCTGGGTTTATGTCAGCCTGGTCAATAGGCCTACTGTGGGACTCTCTACTGAAAAATCTTTATTTTTCCTCTTAGATTTCTGCTATTGACTGCTATTCCCTTTCAGAAAAAAATAATTTCGTTTGGGGGAATTTTTCAGAAAGGAAAGATTGCTCAATCTACCATGTTTAACTGACAGTGCTGCCCTGCATTTTCTGGGTTGTAATCTTGTCATGTCAAATCATTATAACCAGGCTTGACTCCTTTTTCTCCCAGAGCTCCCGACTCATCCATCACAATCAGTCTCGGGGGCTTTACCTTGCAGTGTATCCAGATTTTGACCATTTCTTAGCACTCCCACTTCCTCCTTTCCAGTCTAAGCTATTTTTCCTGTACTCTCTAAGAGAAATCCAGAACTCTCCCATTCTCTGTTTTATTTGTCCTCAAGGATTCTTGGCCATGCCATCCCTGAGACAGCTGCTCCCCAAAGGTCCTCCAGGCCTTGTCAACGCCCCCCACTGGCTGCCCAGCATAGGGAAGCAAAAGTAGGTGGGCTTCCCTGGGTCCATGGTCTGGTCTGCAATTTCCAGGGGCTCTTGGGATATATTAGTGTCTCTCCAGGCAGCTAACATCACTGTGAATGCTTCCACTCGGGCATAAGGTACAGAACCTCCATAAATGGTGATCCATAAATATTTATTGAATGAGTAATTATATATAAAAATACCTCAGTTGCCTTTGCCTATTTTTAGGCATGGGAACAGCAAAGGGCTGAGGAAATGTCCTTATGCCTCGAGATGATCATTTTCCCTCTCTGCAAGGAGGAATGGTAGCTCAGGTAATGCTCATTTTTAAAAAACCAAAACAAGATGCAGTATTCATGCATGCACACCATAAGAATGGGGCAAAGGGTAAATCAAGGCAGTTGTTAGTTTTGACATCTTCTGACTTGAGAATCTCCACCTTGAACTTCGTCTTCCGGTTTTCAACTCGCACGTTGAAACTTGCACAGAGGGCACAGCCTATCGATGAAGTAGATGTATTTGCCAGCATCTGTCTTTGGACCCTCCTACCTTCTTCTAGACAGCTGTGAGTAAAAGAGCTCATGCCACAGAGCACAGTGCGCATGCGTGCATGCAAGCCATAGGGCCCAGAGAGAGAAGCTTAGCCAGGAAGGCACACACTAACAAGCCGAAAGACTTTGCCTGCTTCTCTTCTGTGACTATAAATAAATTGGCCCGTGGCTAGAGGGCTCCACACAGATTCCTGCCCCACTTCCTTAAAAAACATCATTGAGGAAGGTTTGGGTAATGAAATCTCATGTATTATTAACCTAACCTTAGTACGGACGTACAAGGAATGGGCTTAATTCAGCTGAAATTTATAGGCAATTTGTTAACACAGCAATGTGCAGTGGAAGGCACGTTAGAGCCACATTGGTTTTAATACACCATTCAATAACTTGAGCAGAGGTTAAAAATGCTGCTTAACCTCCATTAAGTATTTTTAAAATGCTTTAATTTAAAATTATTTGTAGTGTGTGTATAAAGATGAACGTACACATAGCCGCACTAATAAATACAGCAGTAAATATGTGTCCCCTGGTTTTGCTCCAGCTCTGAATGACCTCGTACCATTCAGCGGCTGCGTTTAATCAGAGGCCAGACTGAGAAAGGCAGGGAAGGGTGTCAAGCCATCCTGAGCTGCTGACCCTCCCTCGTCCTTGAGAACCAGAGGCAGACGGGGGTTTTATTGAGGGCACTGCAGCTTTGAAATACAATAAAGCCTAATTTATAATAGAAACAGCTTCTCGTGACATGTTGAGTCCTAATAGACCAGCGCTTCATGTTTTCTCCTATGCTTGCTTTTGCTTTTTATTTTACAAGTCAGTCACATAGACTATTAGAGAGAAAAACAAAGTATTGTGTTTCATTGGGAAGCATAGCCTCCTGCCTAAGGGATGGGCTCATGAGCCAGAGTTTCATGAAGACCCTGCTGATGGAATTGGAATCAGGGTGGCTGATGTTCTATTCAAAAATCAGGTCATCTGTAGCTGCTGGGACCATGTCATGCCTCACGTCCTGGTTCTTATTGAAAATAAAACCTTTTGAGAATGTGTCTTTCCCAGTGAGAACTGAGACTCAGGACAGGCACTTACTCCATGACAAATTGTCAGAAAATAATCTTGCCTTGGAGAACGTAGACTACACTCTTTGGAATATGGAGGAGGAAGAAAGAGTGGAATCATCGTTTCAACATCAAATTGGAAAGATCTCCCTTCTGTGGGAACTGCACATTAACAGTTTTGATAATGGCAGTGCAGAACAGTTGCTGAGTATTTACTGAGTGCCAGGCCCAGCCTTGCAGCCTTGTCTTAAAGCTCTGGGGACTATACACAATATTTCTATGATGGAGGGTTCACTCTCCTCACCTAGTATGGCCGAGGGAGTCAAATCTAACAGTACAAGAGGTATTTACACATCCCTGGGAATCTGACCCCAGAATATGTACTCTCATATGGGACATTTTTAAAGGAAATGTCTTAAATAGTCATTAAATACCCAAGGCTGCTTTAAAAAGCATATAGTTGCAAATGTCTGTAACCTTCTCTTATCTTCAGCTCTCCTTCAACATGCGATTCTGGCTTTTTGCTTCAGGCCCTGGGATATCTCATTTGTTTTGGAAAATCCAAGTAATTGGCGTGGAAAAAAATGAGCACTGTCATGGGCCGCCTGAGTGAGTAGAGGAAGTGCTAAGCAGAAATGGGCACTAGAAATGGGATTATCTGCATAAACTAAGTTGAAAGAATTTATGGATTGTCTCTGTGGCATAGAGAAGATACTTGGAAGTACGCGTTGCACAAGTACTGAAACACAGTAGGATAGAAACAGAATATAAAAGTTTGCCTTGAGCTATGTATGTGCGTGTAATCACTATGGTCTCCCAGACTTTATCAGAGATTTCAATATTTGTATTTTTTATTATTTTTGTGTTTGATCTTTATAAAATATGCTATGGCTGAACATGATGGCGTATGTCTTTGATCCCAGCACTAAGAAGGAAGAGGCAGGCAGTTCTCTGTGAATTACAGGCTAGCTTTCTACGTGTTAAGTGTCTGGCCTGCTAGAGCTACATAGTACGGTGCTATCTTTAAAAAAAAAGGAAGGAAGAAAACAAAGAGAAAGCATGCTTCTAAAAGCCTCTCCAGAAGTTCACATGGATAAGAAAGCGGGGCTTTGTGGAAAACACAGGAGTCCAGTGGAAAACTTGGGGGCCTCAGCTTCCACCATTCCCTTTGCTCTAAAAGCAAGAGATTTTAGTTGAGGCTTATATTTTCCATCTCTAGTTTAATCCATCAGCTGATTTGTCTAAAGTTACATTTTTAATTTATTGTGTCTACTCTTATACACTCCTTCCCACACTTCCCCACAGCCTGGGCCATCCTGACCAACCATTCTTCTGATACACAGGTTTCTATTGGTCATTACCGCTCTCATTGAGAAATAAATACTTCCATACTATAAAGGACCACAGATTGATCCAACTGTCCACTCATCCTCCCGTCCATCCATTAAGCTGTCTACTCATTTCATTGCTGTATCCATTTTTCAGTTGGCACATCTATTTAATATGGTGCTATATACTACATCATGAGCTCTTTTAAGACATAAGGTCACAAACACAAAGGCCTTGCACTTTAAGTGGGGGAATCTGGTTTGTGTCAGTACAAGGAACATGCGACATACAAGAGACTAGTAGATTCTTAATGGATGGAAGCATGAAGAATTTAATAGAGAAAACATGAGCTGGGATTGCAGAGTACGGAAGAGCCAGTAAGGTAGGAGAGGAGTGAATGGTTGCCGAAGGAAGGAATAAGCGCAGATCATTTGTACCATTTCCAATTTAATATGAGTGCTAATTGCCCTAAATAACACTGGAATGAATGGTTTTGTGTTTGTACTCCCATGAATATTGGGTCAAAAGTGTGGAAAATGTTGTTAGCATCATTTTTATTAAAACAAAACAAAACACCGAAATGAAGAGGAGCATTAGTATCCCACTTTGAAAATCACAGCCATTGGCGCTGCATCCAGACAACCTGATTAACCAGCCCTTCCCACCATAGCTTCCCCCTGTGAACATTGTGTCCGTGGTTTGAGGTGCGGAGGACTGTCTCCTAATGGCCTATAATGTGTACTGAGACAAGCACTGCCCTCCTTTTCTGAGCATGGCCCAGAGGTTAAGTTTGTTTTCTTTCTCCCATTTCAGGGCCTTAGCAAAGCCTAGTTGTTCATGGTCCCCAGGAGGGATATCACTAGGAAATGGCCTCTCGTTTATGCTCGGGACAGGTGCTGTGCTGTGCAAATAGCCACGACAGGAGACGATGCCCTCAGTCTTGCTAATAGTGCAGTGCTCTGTGCATTCCAGGAGGCTCTTTCCAGCCCAGCAGTGTTATGGTATGAGGGCCACTGTCTTTGAACTGGGAGGCACACTGTCTTCTACCTGAGGATCTCATTGCTCAGGACCAAGAGTTTAGATGAAATAAGAAGCTGGCTTGTGCCTGCAAACTCTCAGCTGTGCCTAAAACAAAGTTAGCACATTGGCCCTATGGCTATGTTTAAGAACACAGTCTAAAGACATTTGGAGGGAAAACAGTTTCAGAAATATCAGTTAAAATGATACGATTGTAAAGATGTGGACCACGAGGCTGAGCCAATGGAGTGAGATCAGAGATGCATCGAGTCGAGGAAGAAATTGAGGTCAGTTATCATTAAGCCACACTCAGGAGTGGAAGTTTAAGCAGGAGGGAAGGGGAAATGCGGTTTTCTATAGTTGGAAGCCATCACAAGAGAGGTAATGGTCTAGAATTAGGCACATTCAGGTGATGCCACAAGTAATCTGTGAGCAGGAAGTTCCCTGCGTCATCCTAATTGAGCTGCTTAAAAATAGGACAGCTAAAATACTAGTGGGATTAACCTTTCCAATCAAGTCCCAAGAAGCAGAGAGTTCACATCACAGTAGCATCCATAATGGCTGCGTCCTATGAGCCCACTCTGCAGCCTCCTGATTGGCTGCATCCTGTGAGCCCACTCTGAAGCCTCCTGGTGCCCCTGCGCTGTCATGGTCTCCTTGGCTGCCATCCTCTGCTTACATTTCTGATATTTTTTCTGTGCAGTCTCTTGATCTCCAAGATTTGAACTACCCAGTCTTATGTACCTAAATGTACCCCCATTTATATACACAGACTTAGCTAATAAATCATTTCTTGTAAAAATGATCCTTAATTGGTTGAGAATTCTCTGTGGCTCAAAGCTATTGCAGTAAGTCCAAATTAATTCTAAGTATCTATGCTAATGGGTAATTTATCCAAATCGGAGAGCTGTAAGGACTTCATGATACCCTCTGCATGAATTTAAGGAGCTAGGTACTTCCTTGGAAGAAAAG
>OU015747.1:139052123-139066070 GCA_907169655.1 Acomys percivali
GTGTGTGTGTGTGTGTGTGTGTGTGTGTGTGTGTGTGTGTGTGTGTTTCTGCAAGTGGAAGCCAGAGGTCATCCTTGGATATTGCTCTGAGGAGCTGGCCTTTATAATAAAGGGTCTTCAACTAGCTTGGAATTTGGCTACTAGGTTCAGCTGAATAAGGGACATACCTAGAGCTATAACTGAATTGCACCATGTCTCACTTTTGTATGGGAGTTCTAAGTCTCAAAGTCAAGCTCTCCTGTTTTCATAGGAAGCACTTTATCAACTATACTACCTTCTTCTACCCCAAATTTTTTAAAAGAGAAGAACACTGCTCGCCTCAGTCTATCGCAGTCTTCCCCCTTCAGTGCTCTTACATCCAAGGCTGCTTTTATGGGATGAGATCCTGCTCACTCTCTCTCCATTTCCACCCATTGCACCTCCTGTACGAGCTTATTCCAGGGCCCAAACCTGCTTCCAAAAGAGGATCCTGTCATTTGTCACTCCACAGGATGTCTAGCTAGTGCTGGAATTGGAGTCTCTGGGTGAGAAGGTAGATTAAAATGTTAGCTTCAACTAATGAGAAGTAGAAAGAGACAAGACAGTTGAGCCTACAATATTGAAAGGCACTGAGGTCATTTAAAACTGTGAATCTAGTGAAATTAAGGGGTCTGTGTAAGGGCAGAGTGTAGAAGGCAGAGTCAAAGTATGAAAGGTCAATTTCAGGAAAGAGAAAGATCTAGACAAGTATGGATTTAAAGGAAGATGATTTGTAGCAAGTTTTACACAAATTAAGGTGAATATCTCTGGATATCAGCTGACCCATATTGAATAAGAGAAGGAATAACCTTGATTAAACAACACATTATTTTTTTTTGACAAGAAAGCATTCTTCTCCCACAAACATTGCTCTCCTATTTATCCTTCTAAGTTTCACTCATTGTGTAGTTGGAGTATCACCGTAGTTTGGATATGAAGCCCCATGTGTTAAAGCCTTGCTCCTACCTTGGTGCCTTTGGCATAGAGTGGGACTTTTAACAGTTAAGGCCCAGTGTGAGGTAGTCATTCCAGTGGGGAACTGTCCCTGAGGGAGATAGTGAAACCTCCCCCCTCCCTCTTTGTCTTTTTCATTTCCTAGACACAGAGTGGTTTTGTCCCCTCGTAGTCCCCTGCCATGATGTGTCATGTGACGTGCCACCATAGGCAACTGACAATGGAAAGTAATGCCTGAAGTCTTTAGTTCAGAAAATCCTTTTCTCACTGTATGCTGCCTGGGGTATTCATTATAGTGATGAAAAGCCAATTCCTTCTATGTCCCAAATCCTCCTGATTTCCAAAAGGCTGTGTTGTGAACTGAAGACACTGGTCCAACTCTGTCATCCTAGAACCAGTACTTAACCTGTTCCTGGGTCTTATTTAATCTTTGTGATGGTATCACAGCCCAGTTCTACAGTGACCAAGCATGTGCCCATCTTCATGGTCTTCTGCTTCTACACTGGAATAAACCACCTATGTTCAGCTGTCAGGCTCTCTCCCTTCTGCTGGGCTATAGTTCTGCTCTATAGGTGGACCCCTAACTGCTGCCCTGGGATAATGAACTAAGGATGAGCTTGTGCGGAGTGGAACCACTGCCTCGCATCTTGCATGCACTTCTTGCCACGTTAGTTTCATGCCCATTCAGACAGTAGTGGATGCCTTTGGCTTCAGCTTCTTGAATATCTCCTTGTAGACTTCCCAGCCCTCCACTGTGCAGAGGAAATGGTAGCAGAAATGAGTGACTGCAGATTGTCTCTCTGCCTCCAGTCTGTCCACTGTTGACCTACTCATAAAGGAACACATCATTTTCTAAAAGGCCTATTTTGAGTATGATCCCTTCCTGAGTTTGGTTTCCTGTTCCTTGCTTTCCTTCTCATCTTCATCTTCTGCCCCCCCCCCACTCCCTGCCCTTCTGAACTCTGATTCGTCCAACTCTTCACTGATTTAACTTAACAACTTCCTTTTCAATGAATAAAATTGCACACAGATATGCTGTCATCTCCCCATCAGCAGCTACTTCCCTTGGCCTTGCCCTCCTTTATAAGGCCTGAGGATTATTGTATGGTTTCTTGTTCTTCTGCTCACTAATATTTAAGAATATTTTCTTGCCTCTTCATATACATTTCTTTCCATCTTTTCCTCATCCCCCATACTTTGTGAATGCAATAACCAAACACATACAGCCAAAGGCTAACAGACTCTTTTTTTATTATTATTATTTTTGGTAGTATCACAGTGGAACATATGGTCTTCCATATGTTAAGCAAGTGCTCTACTACTGAGCACATTCCTAGTCCTCTAAAAGACTGCTGGAATTCTCATCTCTATCAAAGACAAAGTATATAACAAAATAGGATAGATAAACAAGGGTTAAGGAAAGAAAATTAGAAAATAGGGTTGCCCTAGAGGGAATGACAGAAGAGTCTATAATCTCTTACACATGTGTTATATTAGAAGAAGGAGACCTGTTGAAGGGTGCCGTGAGTCATCTGCAGCTTTGGAGACCAGTGGACTGAAATTTAAGTTAGACCTAGCAAATCTGAATGGGAGAGGCAATCTGGCCAAGGTTAGGTAGACCAGCTGAGGTATTGCTCTGAAGTCTGACCCCCTTAGAGTTTATCAGAGTTGGGGGACTGGTTAGAAAAACCAAGAAGAATACTGAAGTGAGCTCTTTAGCATCTGTGAGCAGTATCACCTGGAAGCCTAAAAGTTCCCAGATGGGGGAAATGGGCTGCACAGAGAACAAGAAAGTAGAATAGAGGTGAGCCTGAGACCTTTGACCTTTGGAACTGTTAGCAAGAGAAGGCTCCCTTGGAGAACAGAGATCATAGAAGGAAGCCTCAAAGTGTTCCAAGGTCATCAATGACTGTTGATGGGTATAAGGTCCCCTCTTCAGGTCTATACCCTGTAATCAATTGTTTGATATTTACACTAATATTTGGCATGGCTTCATTATCTTGACTACAGGATATACAGCTTTGTATGTCTCTTCAAAAACACAAGGTGTCTTACTGGGGCTCAGCACCTTCCCGTCTGGGCACTGAAGGACACAGTCCATATGCTAACACTGAAAAGAGCTGTGGAAGTAAGAGTGGCATGGGTGGCAAAGTTTCTCTGCAAAGAATAGAAAGAATAAAACCCCCTGTCTGGCTCACCACATAACAGCCCCTGCTGGGCAAACACTAAGGTGTGTGTTCCAACCTCAGGAACACAAGCAGAAAGCCAGGTGTGTTCACATGCCTTCTTTAACAAGTACGATAGAGAAGGGAGACAGGCAATTCACTGGAGCTTAAGGACAACAGTGTAGCTAGAAATTCTGTGAGAAGCCCTAGAGATTGATGGATCAGGATACCAGATAGCCTACTCTGGCATTTGTCCAACATGCACACATAGGCACACATTAACATATATGCTACACATGCATATGCACTACAGGAACACATTAAAAACAGGATTTTTTAAAAAAAAGATTTATTTATTTATTATTTATACAGTATTCTGCTGGCATGTAGACCTGCAGGCCAGATGCGGGAACCAGATCTCATTATAGATGGTTGTGAGCCACCATGTGGTTGCTGGGAATTGAACTCAGGACCTTTGCAAGAACAGCCTCTGCTCTTGACCACTGAGCTATCTCTCCGGCCCAAAAGCTTTATTTGTTTGTTTGTTGTTGTTATTGTTTGTTTTTTTAAAGAAAGAAATAAAAGGGGTAAAGCTCTCATGATTCATTTGTGCTTCCTGGGGTCAGTCCCATGGGAAGTTAGTGATGTGAGGTGTCTCTCCCCTTTCACTGATGAATTCTGCCATCTCTTCTCATTCTAACATGGCTACTCATTAGAGGAGAGACCTACTCTCGCAGAAGGTCACAGAGGAAAAGTGCTTCAAACTGTGACATAAGACTCACTCCAATATGTGTTTGCTCATCATGGAGAGGGGGACAAATGGACTCTCACCCTTTTATGATTCCAATTTCTTTTCTGAACAATAGTCTCCTTGGATATCGCTGCTGAATTCTGCTTTCTATCATTACATTTCACCAACAGTATCTATTTTTGTAATGAAGAGTGGACTAAACTATATGGGTTTTTATATGGCATAAGAAAACTTTATGATGACACTTTCTGGTGACACATGTCTGTAATACTACCATTTGGGAGGATAGAAGCAGGGGTTATTTAAAATCCAGGCCAACCTCTGCTACATAGGGAGGCCAAGGCTAGCCTGAGCTACCTGAGACCCTATCTCAGAGAAACTGAAAGAAAAAAACAATTATTTCTCAAAAAAATCATTTATAGTCTAGATGTATATAGATATACAGTGTATGAAATAACTGTGTCTTGATATTTAAAAATGAAGAAACCCACTGCAAGCCACTTGTGTGCTGTGGAAGATGTTTACTAATGTAAGTGGATTAGTTTCCGGTGTCTACAATGGACTGCTCTCTTGCTGAGCAGGGAGGATGCAGAAGCACATGGCATTTCTTGTCTGTTTAGAAAACAGTGCGATCTCCTTATCCAGGTGCCTTTTCACCCCCGGGCACTCTTTCTCAATCCCCCCCCCCTCTTTTCTTCATTGAGAAGAGCAATACCTGATGGGGTTCTTGTTGTTTTACTTGGCTAATTTTTAATACTCTTTAAAAATAATTCCACAGGACCAAACAAATAAGATAATGTAGACACTGACCCTAAAGTGCAGCAGTGATAACCAAACCTCACCTATTAATAACAGCTTCATTTGACCAAGGTGGAAAATCTCCATCTGTTTTCAGTCTTGTATTTCATCCTTAAAAGCATATTGATCAGTAAAGAGGCCATGGTCCTTCCAAGTGCTAATCCCAGTGAAAACATTATTTCGCTTCCCTCTGACACAGACAGCAAGCATGGCTTAACCAGCCTCCAAACAAGGAAGCAAGAAAACCCTGTCCAGGGTTAAGAAAAAAAAATCAGTAAGGAAAAAAAAATGTGTATCCCATTTGTCTTACTCCAAAACAATGGGAAGAAACCATGAAGAAGTGGGCCCCCTCTGATTCATCTTTATACCAGCACATAAACTTCAAGCAGACCGTGAGGGATTATTTGACAGAGTTAAGGTGTCTCAAGTTCCTCTGGCAACTTCTCCCATTTTTTTCAAATGTAACTTCCACATGTCACAACCCACAATGTTTCTTGCTTAATGTTCAAAGCCACCTAGAGTCACTGGCTCAGTTTATCTTGTTTTAGGCCCCAAGGAGCTAGGAGGATCCAGCACTAAGCTGCAGTTGTCCTGGATGCTAGAGACCAGGGATCTAGGCTGGTCAGGGATCTGAAGGCTTAGACCTCATAAATGCCCACTCCAATTTTCCTGCTGGGGGTTACTTTGGTTTTAGTTCAGGAATTGGCATAGACTCTATCTGGTAATCTTGGTGCATGCCCATCTCCAGTGGGCCTCAATGGGTCTGTGCTCTGAGACCCACATCAGTGACTTCAAATAAAATCAGATGACTTTCTTGCAAAGAGATCTCCTCTTACTCAGTGAAGATGTAAAACTTGGTGCATATTTTTCACAGACTCGGGCATCTCTGTGTCTCTGAGAGACTGTTGGGCATCATCTGAGGTAACAGACGTGACAGGCCCCAATCAGCCTGCGCTGGATTGTCAGGTGGGGCAGTTTCAGGAAAGAGAGGAAGGAGCACAAGGCACTTGAGGCTCATGGCGGAGGCTGCTACTTCTGCCTGATTCTGTTATCTGAAGGAAGTTGGAAGGCCACCCCATACTCAGGTTTGGAAAAATAAAAGACTTTGCATTGAGTGGATGGGAGGACATCATTTCAAAGGAAATGTATATAGTCATTTCTGAAATATCTTATGTCCCTTATCTATTTAGTCTACCTTAATATAGATTGCGGAGGCTTTTCAAGGAATGCCAGCTTTTGCACGTTATTAATGGCACCATGTCCTCGATGTGACAAACTGGGAAAGGTAGAGAACGGAGCATCAGGACAGGGTCCAGATCTCCTTTCCCACTAGACCAGGTATATTAGCTTGCTCCTGGATATAATAAATTACTGCAAATTCAGTGTCCTAAAACAACAAGGATTTATTATCTTATAATTCTGGAGGTCAGAGGTCCTAAATTAGTTTCGGTGGACTAAAACCAAGATGTCAACAGGCCACCTGTGCTTCTTCTGGAAACGCAGAATAAACTACATTGTCCTCACCTCGAGTCCCCCTATAATCTACCTAAGTTATTTAAGGGGCGAATAGAAATAGCGTTCGTTGCATGGGTGTGTGTGAGAGAGAGATTATAGTCCCGTGTGTGTTCAAGAACTGAACAGAGACCAAGGAGGAACACTGCTTAATGGCTTGTTCCTCAAGGCTTGTTCAGTCTGGTCTTATATAAGCCAGGACCACCTGCCCAGGAGTGGCACCTCCCACAGTGAGCTGAGCCCTCCCACGTCACTCACTCGTCTATAAATTGTCCTATTGATTTGTACATAGGCCAGAAGTCTGGTGGGGGAATTTTCTCAAATGATGTTCCTTCTTCCCAAATGATTTAAGCTTGGGTCAAGTTGTCTGAAAGACAGCCATGGCACTGTGCAAGCGTTCAGACCCAAGTTCTATGCCCCTGCACTCATATAAAGGCTGAAAATGACAGTAGGGGGTTGTAATTGCAACACTGGGCACAAAGATAGGCAGATTCTGAAAGCTTCTTGGCCAGCCAGATGGGAAGAGATGAGGAGCTTCTGGTACACTGAGAGGGGCCCTGTCTCAAAGGAATAAAGCAGAGGGTAACAGAGGAAGATGACTGACATGTTCCTCTAACTTCCACATGCACATACATGGACTTGCACGGTCATACACATTTATATCCGTGCATCTCTCCTGTGTCTCTGTCTGTCTGTCTGTCTGTCTGTCTGTCTCATTCTCTCTCTTTCATGTACACACACACACACACACACACACACACACACACACACACACACATACATACAATCTACATAGCCTGAAGGCACTTTGTGCCATACATCAGGTGCCCCTATATTCAGATTATGACCCATTATATGAGATGAGATATGGGTTTGTTTTTTTTTCACCTGAATCATCCTATCAGCACAAAAAGTTTTAGATTTCACATTTCAGTCTTTTTGGCTTGGTGCTCTCCCCAGGCCCTGCCCATGGTACTTTCTAGTTCGTGCTGTCCCAAAGAATCTGCATGCGTCCTTAACTGCTAGGCTCCACTCTCCTCTTTTCTTCCGCAGTAGTCTGTGCACGCCTTGAGGACAGAGGCAGCCCATAGCACTCATCTTTATGTTCTCAATGTGAATTCCCATCGAGAAAGATAACTAGGCCTCAGTGAATGGTATTAATCTCAGTCCTTATTTAAGTCACCGTCATGCACATGTGAGTTGCGATCCCCAGTCAAAGAAGGGTGATGTGTCCCCCTGTGTCCATTCAGGTGAACTTCCCAGAAATATCATGAATACTGAAACATATTATTTCATTATGAATTATGCTTCTTCAATAATAATAATTAGGATGATTTTATGCTGTTTGTGTAACTAAAAGAAACTCCCAGGAAAGCATAATATAGGAGATTTGTCATTTAAGAGACAGAAGCCAGTTATCCCCTCAGTGTGCCTGGTAAATACTGTTCTGCAGAGGGGTTAACAGTGTAGCAGCAGTTTTCTGGCAGAGATGAGCCGAGCCTCCCTCCTGTTTTGTTTATCATAATGAACTGGTCAATAAACATCACAAATTGTTTATCTATATAAATCTTGACAGATTACTCTTTATGAAATCCATTTAGCAACTGAGGTTCTCCCATAAGGATGAAAAATGAAGATTTTAAACAGATTGCGGGAGCAGCTCAGGTTCTGCCAGGAGAGTCTTGCAATAAAGGTTTCTTTATATTAATATTATGAAAACCATTTATCCTGGCAAAATCAATATCACAATTCATCTTAGTTTGTTGCTCCTTTTTGAAGCCTAAGATGTCTTCTCCTTTATTGTGTCTAATTTTGTTTTAATAAATGTGAATTATATTTCATTTGGTTTGTACTCCAAGGAGGGGCATAAGAAAAACTGCTCTCAAACTAGTGGCTGATTTGCTAAAGAGTCTTCAAGATGTTTGAAATTGTATTTGAGTGCCTGAGAAATTTATAAGGATCATTTCATTTAAGCCTTAATTACAGCATTACCCCCTGTGTCCTTTGGACCGATAGCAAACTGTAATATTCTAGAAAATCCACTCTGATGAACTTCACTTAGGAAAACTCTCTTTAGCTAAAACTAAGCAATTGTAACAAGTCGGATATGTTCGATATAGCAGCGTCTGGGAGAAGGGACAATAAAACCAGGAATAGATGCATTTAATTACTCACAACATTGTTTGCTTCCCTAAGAAGTGATTTATTTATTCCATTTGGATTCGGAACTTAATATGCCATGGCTATTGACATAGCTGACTCTGAGCTGTGTGGATAGCAGGCAGCTGGAAGGGGAGAACTCCATCAAGGGGCGGAGTTATACTACACACTGCAAACCATTACTCTAAATGCACCGTATGTAAAGTAAGTGTGATTGTCTCGTGAGTGAAGGGCAATAAAATGTGGAACACCCAAGAGGTACTTACTCATGAGGGGTATGTATGTATAGAAAATGATATATGTGTATAAAAGGGGCGGGTGCGGCCTCTCACTGCTCAGGCCCACTAATATACTAAAGGCTACAAGCAATACACTCTAACTGCAGGCTCATAATGAACTGAGAACAAACCAGGCATTCCTTGCTTCTATGATTCCACTTGAATTTCAATGCATAATTTTCCGCATCTCAAATACTTTGTCTAAAAAAGCGCCTATTGAGAATAAAATTCTAGTGTAATGTGTCCAGTTAACGGCCATCAGTGTTGTTTGTAGGGGGGAAGTCCTTTTATCAGGACCATAAAAAGGGCAACTATGGTACCGCCTCTTTCAAGAGAACCCACACTTCATCTATTCCCAGTGGCAGATTGGCCCATCAAACAAATTCTCAGCTTATTTTGCAGCTTTGGCTTTTATCGGCCTTTTTAGGGGTGTTGAATGATTACCCGAGAGATCACACCATAAAATTTGCAGTAGGGTGAAGTCGCCATGCCCACTAGCTTCTCTACAGAACAAACAGGGAGATGTATTTAGTGTTGTTTGCTATGTGTCACAGGGAAGGCCCGGCCTAAATGGTCTTCATGGGCTGTTCCTAGACGTCCAGTCTTTATAGAGCAAATGCTGCTTATCCTAATGAAATGCCGCAGGGAGGCCGTGCATGAATGGGTTTGCTCTGAGGAGAAAAGTTTACCTCCCTATCACTGCTGAAGGTTAGTACCAATAATACCATGGATGCCTTCAGGTCTCAGAGCTTGTACATTGACGTGAAAATGCCTCATTATCCTACGTTGGTCCCTTCACATAGATCAGGGTAACTGCCTTTTCTCCAGTCTTATCTGCAGAGGTAATAGCTAATGCTAAGTGTCCCAGGACAGAACCTGGAATCTCTTGGGCGATGGGCCTGTGTAGACAGTGCTGGTGGGTTCACTGAGACGGGAAGACGGGCCCACCATGGGTGGCATCATTCCCTAGCTGGAATCCTGTATGTATAGTGTACAAGGGAGCTGACAGAAAAAGGCAGCAGCTTTCTGGATGGAGATGCATGTGACCTCCTGCTCTCGGCTGCTACCCACTCACTTCCAGCCTTGATGGCGATGGCATGTCCCCTTCAAATGGAGGCCAGAGTCAACCCTTCCTCTGTTAGGTTGCTTTTGTCAGAGGATTTTATCACAGAAGCAAATAAGAAATGAAACCAATGCAGTGCATAAATATAAATATAACCCATATTAAGTGCCAACAATAATTAAAATCTATCTAAATATGTCATCAGAATTTAGTCTTTTTAAAACTAAATATAGAGTTTGAAGAATTTCAGTGAGACCAGCGACTTATTCTTAGTTTCTATGTTGTAACTTTGGTAGATATTTAAATAAAAGATAATTTTGTGAGTACCTATTTTAAAAATTTAGCTGACAGCAAAACTTGTATTGTAAGAAGACACAATTTTTATTTTTATTTTATTTTACAATTTTTATTTTATTACACAGCTAGTGCCCAGCTAATTGTGACAGTGTTCATGGCACATAAAAGCTTTTGAAAGGGCTATTGATACACATCCCAGGGTACTATCAAACTCACTTATGTACCTGGGAACTCCTGATCCACCTCCCTCCAACTCACATGTTCTGAAATTGCAGGAGTGCACCACCATGCATGTGTGTGTGTGTGTGTGTGTCTGTCTGTCTGTCTGTCTGTGTGTGTGTGTGTGTGTGTGTGTGTGTATCTGTCTATATCTGTATATCTGTGTGCCTGCCTGTCTGTGCCTGTGTGTGTCTATATTTGTGTGTCTGTGTGTCTATCTGTCTGTGTCTGTGTATGTCTGTGTGTCTGTGTCTGTGTCTGTCTATATCAGTATGTCTGTGTGTGTCTATATCTATGAGTCCGTGTGTCTGTCTGTGTACGTGTATGTCTGTGTGTCTGTGTGTCATCTGTGTCTGTGTGTCTTTGTCTATATCTGTAGTCTGTATGCCTGCCTGTCTGTGTCTGTGTGTCTGTCTGTCTATGTCTGTGTATAGAAGCCAAAAGTTGTTGTTGGACAACTTCCCCAGTTACTCTTCACTTTCCTTTCTGAGTTCAGATCTCACACTGAATCACAAGTTCCCTGATTCTTCTAGACTGCCTGGGTGACAAGCCCCAGCACCTTTCTTTCTCCATCACAGAATGCTGAGATAACAGGCACTCACCACCTAACCTGCTTTTCACATGGGTGCTGGGCACCCATGCTTGCTGAGCTAGTGCTTTGCCAGTTGAGCCGTCTCCCTAAGCCTTTGAGGCCCATTAACTCGTGAACAAAAAGAAATCTTTGCAGGAGCAACATTTTGATAAAGATCTTTTTTGTCTTGCTTTGCCTTGTGCTGCGCAGTTCATGCATCCTTTTCAATACCTTGGCAAGACCAAGCTGTATTCAACCACAATGTTACTGATAGGTATGGCGTGTGCTTTGAATTATTAATTAAAGTACTCTTCTCTAAATGCCGTATTTGTCTGTTTTCAGATGCCAGCCTTGTCTTTGTCATCTGGCAGGAGCCTTGAATGGAACTTGTGATGTGGTCACAGGCCAGTGTTTCTGCAAAGAGTTTGTGACTGGCTCCAAGTGTGACACCTGTGTTCCTGGTGCAAGCCACTTGGATGTCAACAATCTATTAGGCTGCAGCAAAAGTAAGCCCATCCTGGCCGTTGCTGGCATGTGACTCACCAGGACTTGGGAAGAGGGTCTCAATGGTGTCCTCCATTTAGAACTTGTTAAAAAGACTTAGGCACAGCATAGAGAATTAGCCTAAAGCAAATGTGTTAATCACACTAAGTGAAATCCGTGGGCTTTTCCTTGTTAAGTAATTGAAATTTCTGGAATGACTATGCTGGTAGTAAAACACTGACAGTAGTCTGTTGGGATGAAGTCACCAGCAACAGAAACAAATTTCCGGTTTCCTCCAGATGAGGAAATGTTTCCAGAACATCAAAATTTACTGTTAAAATCATGATATTACTATTTAAGCAGAAGTGATTAGTCACCCTAGCTCACAGATGCATTTCCATGTAATTTACTATAACAAATAGAATATTTGTTATTTATTTCCTGTTTCCTGTTCTCCTGTGCTCAGTTTTATGAACATTATTCTAATGTTTTTATTAATACTGTAACTTTACAGTCATTATTGTCACGTCTTACTGAGTCCTGCTACTGATGTTCTGTTCTTGCCACTTTCTTTTTCATATTAGTCATGAGTCTGCATCCCACATTTATAATTTTAATTATTTTACCCAAATATGGCATTTGTGTCTTTTGACTTTTCAGCACTCTACAGTACCCCAAGGTGACCCCTGAAGGCTGCATGCAGTCCTTCAATTTATAACTGTAGATGCTGTTCCCATGTTTACTCTAAGACTGTGTATCCATGCTGTGCCAGAATTCCTAAAAGGTGGTTGCTGGGAGCATGTGATATGGAGCCCTCAGCAGCATAGTGTGCAGTGCATACTCTCCTCCTGGGACTGTTGGTCTCTCATGAGTCAAAATGCTATGTCTTTGGCTTCTTGTTTCTCCCCTGGCCAAGTCACTTGTTTCCCATCCTTTAATTTATCCTCTCAAGACCTAGTCACCTGCCTAGACCAGAAAGACAGAGGAAAACTGGTGTTAGCATGGTTGTTTTTATATTGCTTCTCTGAACTTCTATGCATGAACTTCAACAAAAGATATATGTATATATATGCAAATGCATATATTCATACGTTTTAGTCCTTCATAGCTTACTCGCGTTTAAGAATATTAACCTGAAAGTAAAATCAAGAGCACGTTTCATTCACAACTGTATGGAAATAAGAGATTTAAGAATGCCATTGACAGAAGAAATAGGAGACCAGTGTTCTGTAGATTGCATGATGTTGCAAGAGGAATCCGAGCAGGTGGGTCTCCATTCTGCTAACAGCGGTGCTGGGATCTCTGACACTTTCCATTGACCTAGTTTTAAGCTTTGGTCCCCATACCTGAACCTAGTCCCTTCCCTCATCAAAGCTTCTGAACTTTGCAGTCATATCCACTCTGGTAAAGCTTAGGGGCTTGGCACTGGAATCAGGAGCACACATGCCTAATGCTGGAGCCCAAGGCTCCTCCCAGAGCTCCTCCAGCTTATGAGAAAGAACTTCCCTCATGTTTTCTACTTTGTATTGGGGCTCCCAGAAATACAGTTTTATGCAATTTGCAAAAGCAACCTGTAATCTGAAAACCTTAATTATATATACATATATATGTATATATATTCATATATATATAATTATGAGATAATCTTTCAGAGTTTAGTTTTTAATATAATCTCATCTACAGGAGAGATTCTCACTTATTTTCTTGACCGCATTGTCTGCTTCTTCTCTGTCAACTGGAAGCCAAGCTCGGTGTCATGGCATTTTCACGCTTCTGCTTTTCTGACAAGAAATTAAAAACAAAATCTTTGAGTAGAAGTGGCATGTGAAACTCCCGAGCTACATCTTCATAAGCACAGAGCATGCCCCCATTGAATATGACCTTGATGGTAACCCTTCTAGAACCTCCTAGAAGAGACAATTCCAAAGGAGGGAGTGTGGCTCTTCATAAGTCAGCCCCTTCAATGAGAGGGAGAGGGATTTTCATCAAATATTCCATTTCCAACCAATCACCAGAATAGCTGAATCAGGCCCAGATAGGAACATTGTTTTTTCTTGTACATTATTAGTAAGGGGAAGTTATAGATTCCTGAGTGGCTATTTTTTTGTTGAAAAAAACTCCCACAAAAATTAAGTGTTTGAAATTCCCACCAGACATCAGTACTATGTTTGAAAAAAATGGAATTATAAATTATATAATAAAATATAATCATCGATGATACCTATAGGCTTCCAAAAATTATGTCACTAGAATTATATCAGATTACATTAACACCTCATATTAAGGCAATGAATTCAGAACACAAGCTGTAGACACCCTTTCACAGTTCCCTTTTATCCCTTTGCTTCTTGAGAATTTCATACGGTATTTAAATCCTGAGTATCTGAATGTCTGTACAGGAATAACAACCCCCAGAGCATGTATGAGCCAGACAAGGTGATGCTTGTCTGTACTCCTAGCTTACAGGGCACGGAGAGAAAGAGCTCAAGGCTTGGTGCCAAAGCGGTTCATGATAGTTTGGGAATTATTATACTTATGAATATTACAAGTGGAGATTGAAGAGTGCTTATTTACTAAATATAGTAATGCACACATGTTCCTGTGAACATGTTCACATACAGAAATGAACATCACACACACACACACACACACACACACACACACACACACACACACAC
>OU015747.1:139081603-139097950 GCA_907169655.1 Acomys percivali
TGTGTGTGTGTGTGTGTGTGTGTGTGTGTGTGTGTGTGTGTGTGTGTACATGAGCCCAAAACAGGAGGTGTGACTTTAGGGGTCTTGGTATTGTTTGGCTATTCATCACTGCACTCCAAGATGCTCCAAGAGAGAACCACTCCAGGGAAGGCTTCAAGGCTCTGGGCTCTAGCTGCTGTTCCAGGTTCCAGCAGCAACTTTGGTGGAATTGCTGATCTACTGAAATCCTGCCAACTATGCTAGGGGAATCACTCCCAGGAACTGAATTCAACAAGGTCTACTTCTCCTGGTCTCCTCAATCTCCTTTCTCTCTTGTCTAGTGTAGGTGAGTTGGAAGGGAGGTATAGGCATTTGAAGAACCCCAAATAAAATAGATTTGGAAAAATTGGAGCTTACAAGAGGGTCTCATTTTTCCCAGTTTAGATATGAGGTGCTTTATCTTTCTAGACTGTTTTATAGGCATGATAGTATACAAAAATCAAAGAGGTCTCTGGAGTCAACTACACACAGTATCCCATGTTCTAGGCTGTTCTCTTCTACTTCTGAGGGACATAGTCTTTGATGGACACTAACATGAGATGAACAGATCTGTGCACTCTGTGTTCCCCAGACTCACCACACTCTGATCTTCTGATCTTGTTTTTTTTTTAATTTTCTTAATTTATTCATATTACATCTCAGTTGTTAGCCCATCCCTTGTATCCTCCCGTTCCTCCCTCCCTCCTGCTTCCCCTCTACTCCCCTCCCCTATGTCTGTGACTGAGGGGGACCTCCCCCCCTATATATGCTCTTAGGGTATCAAGTCTTTTCTTCCCGCTATCCTTCCTCTGAGTTCCACCAGGCCTCCCCATCTAGGGGATGTGGTCAGAAATGGGGCACCAGAGTTTGTATGAAAGTCAGATCTCACTCTCCACTCAACGGTAGAGAATTTCCTTGTTTTATATCCATAACCACAGTGGCCAAGTTCTGTCGCACAGTCCACACGTGTTTACCGTAAGATACTTCTCATCCCCATACAGTGGACAAACAAGCGCAATGTCTGGAGTTCTGTCCTCTGAGGATATTAGTCTTCGCTGCTGTTTTTGAGAACCATGGTGGGACATCAGGCACTGCCCAGCTTACCCTTGCAGCTACTTCCAAAGACAACCCACCTGTGTGCTCAGCTCTGATGTTCTTCTTTCTTTGTGTTTTAGAGAGAACTCCCAAGGTCTGCATAGTCATTTGCTATTCTGCAGGATGCTATGCTATGATAAGAACCCAGTAGCTAGCTGAGCTTGTTTAGTGAGTAGTTGGAGGTGTCTAGAATTTTCATCACTTTATGTACCTTTGTTCTGAATACTGTCTGCCTTGTTGCTCCCCTTTCATAAATGTTTCACAATATTTTTCCAGTATTATGTGTCATAGAGCCTTGCAATCTACTAGGTATACTGTCTCAAGCAATTCACCAGCTAGCACCACAGCAAGGGTTGAGAGCTGACCTACTTGCTCCTCTGAGACAAGTCAAGTAGCAGGATTTCATATTGATGTGCTGGTCAGAACAGTACCCAATTGATGACTATTCCCCTTCAGATGGGAGTCTTGTTAACCAGGCATTGAGCTTCTTGCTGAAGGGTGCAAGATAAAACCTTTTTAAGGATGCAAGATATAGTCATTTTTCCTCTACCCTGGACTGGATGGATGTCCTAGATGTCACAGAAAACTTGGCCTCCTAAAACCCGGCTGATACTTCAAATCCTTTAATCTTTATACAGTTAATCTCTTACTCTCTGGAACACACATCTGACTAAGACCCCCATACACTCATTTCCTGCTTATCTGATCCATTTAACACAATTTTATTGACATGGAGAACAATAGTTTCAAGAAGGGTTTTATAGTTAGTCTTAAATTGATGATGACCCTAAGATTATGTTTCTTCAACAAATAGATGACATTAGCCACAGTCATCTGATTACGTGGTCCTAAAACTCAATACTTTCCCGAAAGTTGTCTTTATGATTACTTGATCCACCACTAATATAAGTTTAAATATTGTACCACTACATCAAAGATGTAGATTGTCAAGGGTCCACCTACTTGTGTCCTCATTGCCAGCCAGCTGAAGTGGTCCAATCCCACTATACCATTTTAATACTTTGACATCTCCCTCCTATGACTCTAATAACTGATATGTCACTGTTATAGTTGTTTTCCCAGTGGATACTAGACATGGCAGAAGACTTGAGAACAGGAATTATGGGAGGTGGGGTACTCAGAAACAACATACAGTATAATAAGGAGATCTGTCACTGGGGAGAATAAGAATCCAGGGTGTAATACCACAATGAAAAGACATCAGCTGATATCCCAGACAGCTCAAGGACCAGAATAACCTCCATAGTTGCCACAAACAGGATAGAAACTCCAAACTCATTAGCTTCCACACTATGTGTTTTCTAACACTGCCATCAAGATCACTGTAAGCTTGGTGGGCTGCGGTGGCATATATTGATTTTCTCCTTAAGATCAAGCTGCTGGGGAGAGTCATGGTCCTCCCATGGGCTCCACAGAACCTCCTTACCTGTTTCCCCCACACTTGGTGACACACTTTGCTTTGTGTCTGCATACTTCCCATTTCTGTTCCATCACTTTGATTGACCTCTACTCCCTCTGTCTGTGGGTATTTTTCATGTCCCCTGGAAAGGTACCAGTTGCCAGATTGAAATCTAACCCTAAATACAATATATGTTATATCATCACCTCTGCAAAATTTATACCTCATTACAAAAGGTAAAATTCTCAAGTGCTGGGTAAACATGCATTTTTAAGAGACCCTCTTTAATTCACTGTGAATGTATTTGGTTTTGTTTGTTTGTTTGTTTGTTTGTTTTTTTAGCTGTTTTAGTGAACAGAATATGTACACACAACACAGATATCTATTTGGGGCCAGATAGATGAGTCAATAATAAACTGAAGATTCCTTATTATCCTTTCTCATCCTTATGTGCACGTGACCTTTTTGACTATTTCATGATAAAACCAACATCTAGTATAACAACATGATTTTTGGTTTAGACAATGGACTGTAAAAATCAGCTATAATGTTGTTGCTTAGGTAAATTTATAAATAGGACTGGTATTTGCTCTTGGATCCTGATATTCCATGTTTATCACTGGTGCTTTGGCTCCCAGTTGCATTTTACATACTCTTTTTCTTCTTGGGCTCATATAGCTTTGATGTCAATAGCTAGGTAAATATTCCTAGTTTATTATGTTGCCTCTCCCACAGGGAAAAAATACCTAAGAATCATTTGAAAAGTTGGCAAACTCTGTGAGCATCTTAACCTGTGTACCACTTGTGAAGTACCATTTCAAATGGACGTTAAACCTAAGGACTCTGTCAGTGATGACAAAACCTCTGGACACAACCAAGAACATAGTGAACACGGGCCACAGGAATGTTACTGATGTAATTCAGCAGGACTTTACTATAACATTTTGCAATTAGAAAGATCATACCCCAATGAAAACCATATAGTATAGCATATGTATCCTTACTATACTCATTATCATTATATTACCGAGTCTTCTGTGCTGTACACAGCTGTATGTCCTATAGCTTTGTAGCCTTGGTGATACCATTGGTTTATACTGGCAGTACTGTAAATATTTGAGGGCTTGCCTTGGGACATTGAGTAGCTGTGGCATCCTTAAGTGTAAACATTCAGCTCTTATGGCTGTAAAGGGCCATAGCCACGTATGCAGTCTGGTCCATGGTTGACCAAATCATCAGAACATAACATGTCAGTAGCCCTAAGAAAAATAATTTCATATTCATGATTCCGTCTCTGTGACATTTCCCCCTGAGTATAATTTTCATCCACAGCCTAAGCAAGGTTTTTATGGTTGCCTGGGATTGGTTCTAATCATAATGTTAGGATGTATTCTGGGTTAGCTCTTTAACTGTTTATTTACAGTGTTCTTCCCAATCTCCTTTGCTCAAACCCTCTGCTTTCATTTGAAAATGTATGATGATGACAATATTTTTTTTAATTCACTATAAATCTAATTGTATGTGTTTATTTGGGTAAGAAAGGTAAGTGAGATTTGACCTATGGAGATAGTTGCTGAGCATCTCTTCTCTTCCTCTTTACTACTGTGGGTTTTTAAAGCAAATGATAGGACGATTTAGTACCATGTCATTGTCCTATGTTCTGCCATCAAGTAGCATGTGGCATCACCATCCTGTGTTACTTTTGGCTTTGTTTGGACTTTTTCATGCTGGCTATGTCGGTGTCGCCATCCTTATCTCTACCATTGGTGACAATAACCATACATCCATGCTGCTTTATGAGGCTGTAACTCCGTTTTCTCATTTATCCACTCAGGAACTGCATTATTACCTCATAAAACAGTGTGGTTGTACAATTATCAATTAAACCTCAGCTTGTTGAGACTTTTTTTTTATCTCTTTCCTTATAGGAGTTGGCAATACTTCCCTCTATTTGATTTTTTGGAAATTTTAAGGCCAAGATTATAAGCTGTACATTATTATCTGATTATATTATTGTTATTTTGCCTTAAAGCTGTTGCATTCTGCTAAGTCCCAAGACCTGTCTTACATCGTAAAGGGACTCAAGCCTTATAGGACCTACACCTTTACTGTCTCCCTCTGCAATTCAGTGGGCTGTGTCACCAGTGCTTTGGGATCAGGGCGAACTCTAGCAGCGGGTAAGTGAGTTCTAATGAATATGAAGAAATGTGTTCACATTGGAAAAAAAATACCCACGGGACCCCTGCATTTTGTACTTCATACATTTTTCTTCTGTTCCGTGCTGCTCCCTCAGCAATCCTGAATGTGGTTTGTTTTGAGATTTGTCAACAGAGTAAGACATAGAGCCAAGAGTATGGACACATTAGAAGAGCCTCAAATTAGCTATGGAATGAGATTGGCTCCTGTGCTCAGTCTCTAACTCGGACCTCTCACATGTCCCGCCAGTGGTGAGGTGCAGTAGGAGGGCTCCCCTGAGGCCACAAGGCATTTTTCTCTCCAATCCTAACTTTTCATTTCCAGTTGGGTCTATCTACTCCTGTCCAATGGGGATATATAGCAATTTCTAGGTTACATTGATACTATATTTTTCATCTGTTTGAGTGACAATTGCTTACCGATTATTTTATTCATTATTAATAAGATGCTCGTAAGTTTGCACAATGTAATAGGAAACTTGTTAAATCTTAGAATGTGGTTTGTGTCATTTTTGTTTGCTAAAATCCAACCAAATTTATACAAAGTGAATACATGCATCACTACCGTCTATACTCCACTAATAGCATTTAGAAGATTTCCAGTTGTCAATGTTTCTGTCAGCTACTCTGCAAGCCTTAGGCTCTCTTTATGGGTGTGTCTGCCCGTTCAGAGGTTAGAGGATTCCCAGATGAATTAAGGTATTGTACAAACATCTGTTTAACCACTGCTCTACTGCCTGTAGGCCTAATTCTGTTGTTCTCATCCCCAGTTCTGGGAAAAAATAATCCAGTTTAACTTATGTCACACAAACACTTTGGCTTGTGACAATTTTCAGTTGTTGTGAAGAAAATCCAGATTCCATGACAGTGTGGTTTATTACCTCAATGACTGAATTATTTTTGTTTAATCTATATGTATTTCAGATGGGCAAGTATATTCAAAGAGCACACCGTATATTAAATCATATGGCGTCCCCTACTTTTCCTATACACCTGTTTGTTTTTGTGAATGCTAAGATCCAAAGGAAATAACTGTGAATAAGACAGGTGGGTTCTATACGATATAGGCAAAATTTGAGGCTGTAGGTTGACCTTTGATGGAGAGGCCTGGAAGCAAGGCTAGTCAGAGCTGGAACCGCAGGCTCTCAAGTGGCAAAGCATTGAGAAGTCATCCAGTGCTGTTGGATGCTCATTGTTACCGAGTTGATAGGAACATCTCTTGTGTTTGTCCAATCTATATCTAATACCTTTAGTGATTAGGAAACTCTCATGTCTCAGGCAAACCAACATCTTTAGAACCATCTTCTATTTTTTATGTTACTTACTCTTACTGATGTGTCTATCATGTATATACATGTATGTATGTGATTGCATACACGCACAGTGCATGAGTGGAAGTCAGCAGACAATTTGCAAGTTGTCAATTCTCTCTTTCCACCACGTGGATACTGGAGATTGCACTGAGGCCTTCAGTTCTGGTGGAAATTACCCTTAACTGCTGAACCGTCTCCCCAGTCCTGAAATCATTGAGTTCTTAATTGGTCTGAAAATATCTTCCTCAGGCCTCCATTCAACAATCTTCTCTTGGCGCTGCTGTTAGCATAATGTGTCTCTCCTCATGGCATCATTGCATACGGCATCTTTAGTGACACTGCATCTGCAGCTGTCTTGTCTCCTCTGTGCCACAGTGCGCCATCTGCACCTCATGGAAGGAAGACTCTAGTTCTGAGCAGGTTCACTTTCGAAGCATGTCACCTCAGGTTCCTATAGACACAGCAAATGAAAGGATGTGATGTGAGACGCGCCTACCTTGGTGGCTAGACAGATCCTGGAGACCGGAGTGCAATAAGGAACTGCTGCTCTCAGCATCATTGACAGCATCCCCAGGGTTGGAAGCAGTGAGTTCCCACTAAACAGAAAGCCCCATGCCTAGTGTTCTCCACAGCTCCTTCGCAGCCATTGGGGTGTACGCTCCGGCCCATCCTGTCACAGGAATGACTATGAAAATAGGGTAACTGAAACCTCGGAATGGCCAACAAATACTTGAAAAAGTGTTTGGCATCCCCATTCTTATTTTTCTTTGCTTGGCTCTTTTGAGATCTGGGCTTTGGTGAGACTTACCTCAAACCTCCAGGATCCTACCTGCCTCTGCAGAAAATGCAAACTTGGTTTCCATTGTCCCCTATCCTAACAAGCAAGAACATACAAATCAAAACTGTTCAGTGACCCCCATCCCTACTTTTTCCCTTTGAGTTTTTTGAGACAGGGTCTTTATACATAGCCCTGGCTATACTGGAGCTCAGTATGTAGACCAGGCTGGCCTTGAACTCAAAATTCACCTAGCTATGGCTCCTGAGTTCTAGGATTGAAGGTGTGTACCACTGAGCCTAGCCCTCTCTGCCTTTTTATCATAGAGAAATAGCACCTGGAAATATCTCCTAATCTCTAGAAGCTACATAGATTTCAGACTTGAGTGATATTAAACCTTTTTGTGCTTTGTTTTGCTTTATTTTGTTGTTTTTTTTTTCCAATAGCATCTCATTATTTAGTTTGGGCTGAACTCAAGTTTATGACTCTCCTGCCTCCCACGTAAAAATAAGAATGTATTCATATATATTTTGTGGGATGATGAGCAATTATTTTCTCTTTGTTGATTATTTCTAATTTGTAAATATAATAACGTGAAGCCAGGAAGGCACATTTTGTCACAGTGTTTGCCCCCTATACTAGGACAGAATATGATGGCGGTGGGAAAGCACAAAAGGAGAGGCTACTCACTTCGTGGTAGACAGGAAGCACTATGTGAGGAAGGACCGAGGGACCCAGCCAGCCTTCAAAGGCAGGCCCCTGTGATATACTGCCTCTGACTTGGCCCTATCTCTGTACACTTCCAGAACCTTCCAGAGCAGCACTTAGCAGCAGGAAGCCGAGCCTTCAGCAAATGTGCCTGTGACGGACTTTTCATGTTTAAATTATAACACCAGCTGTGAGACACTTAGGCGACTTATGCTATCTCTATTACTTGCTTTTCAGTTCATGCAAAAGGATAACATATTTTGTATGTTACTTCTAAAGTTCCAAGTAAGGGGCTGGAGAGATGGCTCAATGGTCAAGCACCGGCTTCTCTTCCAGAGGCTCTGATCTCAATCCCAGCAACCACAGGATGGCTCACTACCATCTTCAATGGAATCTGATTCCCTCTTCTGGTGTGCATAAAAATAGAGCACTTGTATACATAAAAATAATTAAATAAAATCTAAGAAAAAGAGAGATAATGTTTGTAACGTATGTAAAGAAATATTCACCACAGCAAAATGTCCCTAAAATTTTGTTCTTATCTCAAATGCCATCTCCTGAAATGTGTTTTCCAGCCAGTATATACCTTGTCTTAACACCATGTGCTTCAAGGATTTCTAGTATCACCAGAACAGGGCTTTGTTTTACAGCTTTAGTCTCAACATGATTGCAGCATTCCATTGTACATAACAATGGAGATCCCCTAAACTAGGCTTATTGTGAAAAAAAAAATCTTCAGAAACTCTTAAAGTTTTTTCCTTCTCTGAGAAGTACATCATTTATAACTATGATGTACATTTAAAATATAATGGACCTGTGGGATGAAGAGATGAGTCAGTGATTAAGAGCACTTGCTGCTCTTCCAAAGGACCCAGGTTCAATTCCCAGCACCCATATGGCAGCTCACAACCATCTACAACTCCATGGGCAATAGGCACATGAGTGGTACACAGACATATATGCAGGCAGTACACATATACATATAAAATATAATAAAATAAATAATTTTTATTAATTTATTCTTGTTACATCTCAATGGTTATCCCATCCCTTGTAACCTCCCATTCTTCCCTCCCTCCCATTTTCCCCTTACTCCCCTCCCCTATGACTGTTCCTGAGGGAGATTACCTCCCCCTGTATATGCTCATAGGGTATCAAGTCTCTTCTTGGTAACCTGCTGTCCTTCCTCTGAGTGCCACCAGGTTCACTTACCAGGAAACTGGGACAGAGGGGAGGACATCCTATTGAGACTCTAGATGAGAGAAGCATGGGAGAATAGCAAAGTAGAAGGATCCAGAGGGTCCTAGAAACCTACAAGTAGAACATTATGATAGGCAGATTTGGGCCCCGGGGTTCCACTCAAACTAAGGCACCAGCCAAGGACAATACAGGCGGTAAACTTTAAACCCCTACCTAGATCTAGCCAATGGTCAGAACAGTCTCCACACTTGAGTGGAGAGTGGGATATGACTTTCTCATGTACTCTGGTGCCTCACATTTGAAAATAAATAAAATTTTAAAGCAAAATTTTGTGTCCCAATTACAAATTTCAAATATGCTGTTTGTAGTATAAAGTCACTAATATGCCCCCATGTACACCATTAATATATCATCTTATAGACTCTTCTATTAGAAAGAACAGCACTCAGGAGGCAGAGGCAGGCAGATCACTGTGAGTTTGAGGCCATCCTGGTCTACAAAGTAAGTCTAGGACAGCCAAGGCTACACAAAGAATCCTTGTCTTGAAAAACCAAAAAAGAAAGAAAGAAAGAAAGAAAGAAAGAAAGAAAGAAAGAAAGAAAGAAAGAAAGAAAGAAAGAACGAACCATGGAGCGCTCACAAGTCTGCAGGAATTTGAAAGACACTGTTCATGGTGTTTAGCTTAAGGACATCTAATAGACTGATTGACTTGAGGAAATGTGCTAGGACTCTCAGCCAAGAAAGCTGTAGGATAAACAGAGCAGAGGATGAAGGGCTTTGAGTTCAAAGGTTACAGCATCTCGTCCATGGCTGCTGCTGGGCATGAATTTGAATTATTGATAAAGACATTTGTATCTATTCACTGAGCATAGAAAATGTAGTAGACACCATGTTAGAAGTTGGCACTGTTCCAGTATTGCTATGATGGAATGTGTGGTTTAAGAAGACTTCTTTGCCAGTACACTGTAAGCACTGTGGGGGGATGTGCATAGATTCTCAGAGACGATCTCAGCGGGGACTAGGGCTTTGTCCAGTGAGTAGAGGTGAAGACTGACAGATGAAATGGATAGCATTATAGGGGAGCTAGCTACAGGTTCAGAAGAGAGAAAAGTTGAAGCTGATGGTAACTATTTGAGTAGAACATGGTGTCTCTGTTAAATAAAATGAAAAAGATGGACATATGGGGAACACAAACCTATGTATTTATGTTTGATGGGCTGGTGGAAACATATCCATGGCAGCTATAGGCAGCTAGAACCAAAGCATGCAAATCTGGTGGTTTTATAATAATCTGAGAGAGATAGAGGGAGAGCTATGGTGAAAATGAACCAGTGAGGCTGAGAAGATGCAGTGATACAAGGTGAAGGAGAGTGTCTGAGCGAGTGCATGCAGGAGGGGAACAGTGAGAGAGAAGTAAGGGAACAGGGGTAAGACCACAGAGGGATTCCCATCTGAAAAGTCCTAGATGGGGCATGGTACCTTTAATGCCGCATGCTGTCCAGAGAGCAAGACATGCATGCATCAAGACAAAGGAGGCCCAGCAATGGCCTCAGCTAAAGATGAGTATAGAGGACTGAGCAGTAGTAAAGCATGGGTTAGGAAAAGTCAAAGGCAGTTCTTTGAAGTTTTGATAAACATTTCAACTCGCCCAGTTTCTACTTAATCCATTACATTAGCTTCTGTCCATGCTAAGAGTCATCTTTATTCTCAGGAGAAAATTGTTTCAGTAGCTTTTAGAAAATAAAGAAAGAATATATATTATTAGCCATCAGTATATGCTGTCGGGACAGGTAACTTCACATCTGCCAATAAAAGCAATCTGTTCACTAGTACTGGGAGGATGTTTTTGTTACTTTTGTCTTAGTGTAAATGCACCATTCGCAGGTATATTCAGATCAGCGAGAAGAAAAATTAGCTTTTATTGGCCTGCAAACAAAGCGCAGCAGCTGCAGCCTTGTAACCACCAGACTCTTACTTTCAGTGGGTATTTATGTTTCTTTCCCCATTCTTGCCCTATGATTGAACACTTGAATAAGACTCATAGGCTGTGTGTTATAAAAGTAAGCAATGTCGAAGCCAAGGTGTTTGTGTAGTCAAATCTGTATTGGAAACAAATGGAAGTTGACCGTCTGCTTTATGGACCTCCCTGCTCTATTATTTCTGCGAGCTGTGGAGTGACTCGCCGTGGGTTTGCAGGTGACTTAGCCCTTCCGTGTGAGTGGAAGGATGGAGGCCTGTCATCCAGTAGTGCTGCAGTGGAAAGTCACAGATCCAAACAGGTGCTTAGCCGTTTAGAAGTGTGAGATGGCAACAGTGCTTCGCTTCACTGAAATCTTAGTGACCACTCTTTGAAAACATACTTGTGAGGTTCTATGCGGCTGCTTTGTGAACAAGCTTGAGAACCAGATGGTTTATTTGAAGTATTTTCAGGTCCACTGATAGGATGAGTGAGTGTCACCATGGGTACTGTATTAGTTCTGGGTTTGGTACCTGTACAGGTTCTAAATGGGCCCGAGGGAGCAATTGGCAAAGCTTGAGTGAATGCCTGTGAAAGCACCGCTGGTTGACTGGGGGAAGTTAACAATTTGGCTGGACGTCTTCAATCCATGCTACACATCTAAAAAAAAAAAAAAAAAAAAAAAGATTACCCTTTTCGTTGAGGAAATTTGTGAATTCCTACCCTTTCCCAGTCTGTCAGGATGAAATCTTTCTTTGGGGGTCCATTTCTAAAGGAATTCCATGTCATTTCTTTTACCTGTCATTGGCCTCCATGCTGCAAGTTGAGAAGCACAACCTCCTGAGCAGGTAACTAAGGGTGTGTTAAGTTGCCTTTTTGAACCTAAAGTGGAATGTAACTCTCCTTTCTCCTGGATTGAAAACCCACCTTGTTTGCATGCAGGGACACAGGTCTTTTCATTGTGAATAGGACCCAGAGTGATTAAACAAGCACTCTTAATATGTTAATTTATAATTTTAATTACAACAATCTTGCCTATATAGTCATTAGTGAATACTAATATAAATATTTTTCCACCTTTTTATTCCTAGTGCGTAAGGCAATCACCCAGTTCCTTCTCTGAGGTTGCTGGTTTCCTCTCATAATGCCATCTTTGTTCCTGGTTATGAATGCATTTCATTCCTTCCTGTCTTGCATAATCCCTCATTAAGCTAGTCACTTTCTGCTCCACGCTAAAAAGGAAAAAATTATCATGCAAATGTGGCAGGCTGTATTAAAAAGCACATCATCAGACACTTTTGTCGCTGTCCTTCAGTTAGTTTCCTTTCTTTGAATTTAATTCCATTTGTTGTTAAAAACTACCGACTTGATGTATGGACTCATGAAACCGAGGCTGTTGCCAAGAAAGTGAGGGGAGGAAATCAAAGGCTCTTGGAAGATCTGCAGAGCTGGAATGAATTTGCTTCCCCTTTGACAAGAACACTTGAACAGCCCTGGAGTCCTGTGATGATTCTACTTGGCTAATTATCCAATTATTTGTTTCAAAAGTAAAGACAGCATTCTACAATGAGAGCAGTGTAAAGCAGCCTGAGAAATTTGGGAGTGACAGATGACTTAGGCCCGTATAAGAAAACACTATCTGTGCAGACATTTGGCTTCCTGTGTGTTGTCCACTGCTGCCCCTCTACCCCTCAGGATGGAGACCCTGAGCACAGGGAAAACTTTCTGTGTGTTTGTTTTCTCTCTCAGTGGAGATTATTTTCACACTTGCAAACACCATGTCAAATTGCCAGGGCTCTTAAGCAATATTTAAGTTGTATTTCTCTTGATTAAAAGCTTTTGGTTCAAAGCAATACTTTTTAATTGCCTAATGATATAAGTCAGTTCTTAGGGGAAAAAAAAACCCCGCACATTTAGGAGTTCATTTGCGATATAACTGAAAAATTCATTGCATGGCAGTAAAACAATTTACTGTTAATTACAAGGAGAAGAATTTGCTGTAGCATGCTCACAGATTGCCATGAATCATGCAGCACTCCTAGAGATTTATAACAGATGTGTAAGTGGGATGAATTAGCAGGGTTTAATAACAGAGGCACAAATCATGCAGACTTCAAGGAGCTTTAATTGATATACTAGAAAGTGACGGGCATGAATCACTCAGCCATTCAACAGCATTGGAACATATGGTCAGCTCAATATGTTGCATCTTAAATCGGTGGGTGAGTCGTTGCTTGTCCCATATGGTGGGAGCAATATATTTTTTGTGATTAAAAAATACATCCATTTTTTAAAAGAAATATGGTTGCGAAGCATGTTTGTTACTGAGCTGGTATCTAAAAGCCAAGCCAGCCCGAGCGTTATCTTGTTTTTGCTTTGATTATTTCTGAACACGGCAGTTTCCCAAAATAAATGAGGGACACTCCATGTAACACTAAATTGCCGGAGGTGTTATGAGAAAGGCGTCTGTGCTGTTGGCACATTTGACCCCCGGCAAGCCATGGAAAGCATAGCTGGAGAAGCTGAGGTCATCTGCGAGGCCCTGCGGACTGGCTAAACAAGGTGAAGAAGGGTCATGCCTCTTTTGGGGAAGGTTAGGTCTGCCCAACTTGGCATCTAGCATGATGAGTTTGGTGGGGAATCTATACATAGCAGGATTTTTTTAAAAAAGTAGTTTGGATAATACCGTGACCCCTGATGGAGCAATTACGTGGACTGCTCTTTTGTTTCTTAATTATGCATTACCTCCTTTGGAAACATCAAAAGTAATCCTCATAGATAAAGGGACTAATGCCATGGCACTCGTGTGGAGACAAGTATTCTGGCTGAGAACTAACCAGACAGAAATGGACACACATACGTTCAATGGAACCAGGTCCTGGCAGCTTTCAGAAAGTCTTTTGCAGCATTAGTAAATGTGTCAGACTTGAAAAAGGAATATTGCAGCCTTAGTCTGTGCTGCCAGGATTTAATGTCAACAATTACAATTTATTTTGATCCTTACCTAGTGTTTATTACTGTTTGTATACACAACAGACCTCACGAACACAGCAATGCTCTAGTAGACAGAGTTGCCATCTGTTCCGAGAAAATGCTGGCATCTGTCTTTGATGCTAAAACTAAAATGATATTATTTCTAACAAAACAAAATTAACTGCTTTTTTACTCACCAACTTCACTTTTAAGGGCACAGATGTACCAGAGGAAAAGGCTGGCTTGTGAAATGTGCAGTGACCTCGTGGGGCAGGACTGCTCCTGGATATGTAACTTTTATCAGGCTTCCTGGTGGCCTTTTGGGCATTCAGAAAGGCCACGCAGAAGTCACCTTTACAAAACAGAACCTTACCTTTACAGTGCTCTCTCACTCTGCACCTTCAGCTGGTTGTTAAAATAACAACTGAAATATGTAGAAATTGACGGAATTAGAGAGGCTCGAATCCCTCCAAAATATTTTGACAGATGCTCCCTCAAAAATAAATAAGTGAAACAAAACTCCAAGGAAAGAAATTGAATAGGCAAAAATGCTAGTGAATAAAGTCTCCATTGGTCCCACAGTGACCCCTTTAGGAAACTACAAGCTCTCTTCTCTGCTAGGCTATTAAATTTTCTCTCCCTCACTGGCATATATAAAAGATTTATATGCAGCACCCCTCCTATTTTAGTTTTGGAAGGCCTAAGTATCTTATTAAGAAAAGGTCTCTCACTGTTTGAAGCTAAAGAACTCAGAGGACCAAGGACAATGGTAACACCCGTCCTGATGTAAGAGCACTGGGACGCTTTCTGAGATGGACTACTCAGATTCCATATATCACAAAATAATAAATTGTGTCACACCCATGTTTAATGCGTGTACACAGTGCATTAACTGTAACTATAGTACATTTATTTGTTCTGGAGGGGACTTGAAAATGATTTAAAAATCAATACTGGGCTGTCAGACAGGCAAGTGTTACGATACGTTTAAGAAACTAATTGCACGGGCCCCATAAAAGCTTCAAGTTTGTGTAGCAAGGATGCCATAATTACAGTCAGAGCAACTACCTCTTATATTAATGGTGGAGTTTAGGAAATGGTGGTGCTGGCTGTCATCTTCACTACACTGTGTGTAGTTCAGAAATAATGGCTCCTCTTCTCTCTAGAACTGGGCAGTGTTAGTTATGGGCCATTGATCTACAGTCAGTTGAAAGACAGTGATGACAATGTTTAGGAACCAAGTTCATTTGAGGTCTCTGAAAGTCATGCTTTGTAGCCTTTCTATGACATGGCACACATAGAAAGGTCATGTTGTATGCCACACTCAGAGTAAAAAAAAAAAAAAAAAAAAAAAAAAAAAAAAAAATCATGACTTAGTGCTGAAGGTGAAATGCTAGGAGATCTTTATGCCAGGCTCCCCTTTCTATTTTCAAATTGAGAATCACCGCTTGGTCCATGTAAACTCAACCCTGTCTGCCAGTGAAGACATAGCAAAGCAGAGAGATATCCAACAATGGCCCAGAGACCCTCCACCATGCAACACTCACACCGTACTGGCTAGGAAACAGAAAGAAAGCAGAAAATCCATGTTTTGTTCTCTAGGGTCAGAAAATAGTTGGTCAATAAGACAGCATGGAGTTGTCTCTGGGCTCCTGTGGTGAAGACTTTCCTCTTCTGCACCCTGGTTGCTGAATAGAGTTATTGCCATCTGGGAATTAGGTCCTGGCCTCACATCCTATGTGTTATATTCAAGCCTACTAACGTTTGCAAAGTAACAATTCTTGACATCGTTTTAGATCTTGGAGAAAAAGTCAAAATAATTTTCTTTTGGCAAAGTGCCTAAAGATGTCCTTTGTTACTCTACACTCTACACACTACGAGCCTTGGGAACCCTGTCATGACTGGATGCCATGGACTCACAGCAGGAAGCAGATTATACCTGGTCCTAGTGAGTGACTGATCCATGCAGACCTCAAACACAGGGTTTTAAGAGTAAATGCAAAGATTTGATTCAAAAGGCCTGTGAGTCTGTCTTGCTTAAGACTCCACACGCCATAATTTTTGCAAGTGTACATGTATCCGTTACAATATGCTGTTAATCCAACACTAAGGTAACAAATGCTACATAAAGGGTGCACATTAGCTGAGCATTTTGGGAATCTTTTTATAAAATACAAAGTTATTGAGAAGCTGAGGGATTGGATCAGTGGATGGAGCACTTCCTGTGTAAGTGCAGGGGCCTGAATTCACAGCCTCTGAACCCACATGAAAACCAGACAGGGGTGCATGTGTCTGAAACCCCAGTGCTGGGAGTGAGGTAGAAATGAGAGGATTACTAGGGTTCTTGGGGCAGCCAGTCTGGTGGAAAAGAATATGATGAGAACCAGGATTAATGAGAGTCTATCTCAAAAGGATAAGGTAGATAGTTAATGTGTTGTGTTGAAAATCCTTTTCAATTTGTAGATGAGAAAACACGGGCAAATACTATAAAGTTTGAATGATCTTGCTGCAGTATTTGTAGCATAGGAAATTAGTGTAAATATCTCTAGAAGTCTAGAGTTGTTTCCTTTGCTCAAAGTTATCTTTTCATTTTTTGTGCCATGATTACAAATGATTTCAAAAACATATTTGTGTGTCTGTGTTTTGACAATCTAACAAATAGCCATCCTTACTCTAATCTCCCCCCCCCCCCC
>OU015747.1:139098967-139116498 GCA_907169655.1 Acomys percivali
ACACACACACACACACACACACACACACACACACACGGAACTGAGGAACACATGGACATGCACACATGTTCATACATACAAAAGTCAGATTATAAAGAGAATTGTGTCCATTGTTCTTTTTCTAGCGTTGTAGACCTCAAGACTAAAACCACGTGGGGCCTTCCTGCCCACCTGAGCCTGTAACCAAGCATAGGCAGGCAGAGAAAATCAGAAAAGAGAATTTCAACTCCAAACATAAGCTGGGTACAAAGAGTTTCAGGCTGGTTTATCTCGTTATTTTGTTTTGGATTATTAGAATGACAAGTGAAAACACCCCATTTAGCTATGTTTTGGCAGAGAGTACCATGAGAAGCCATGCATATAAAACCCGTACACGTATAAAAATATCACACAGACTCCTGCAGCAGCAGATGAATACAGCTGTTAATTTTCTATTTAAGTCAATGAACTTTTTGCTCTGCTCCTTCTGAAAGTGGAAATAGAAGTGTAGCTGGCTGCTTCTCTTGAGAGAGTTGGCGGGCATCTCAAGATACCTAGTAGTATTTCTTTCTATGCTCTTAGGGTGAATTTCCTGTCATGCTTTAAGGATTTCAGCTCTTGCACTCATACCACTTTGTTTGTTGAAACAAAAAATGTTTTCTTGTTGTTGTTGTTGTTGTAGTACAAAGCTGTGTTAATACAAGTATAAATTAAGATCCATAAACATAGTTTGGGTTCTTGGTCAAAAGCCTTGGTTATAGCTGTATTCTTCTCTTTCTTCACTTTCACCTCTCAAATTCATCCTAGTTGCTTGAAGTAGGAAAGTTAGCCTCCAAACAACTGTTTAAAGCAAAAAGAAATCATTGAATCTGGACACGATGCTCCATTCTTTTAATTCCAGCACTCAGGAGGCAGAGGCAAGAGGATTATTTTGAGCTACAGGAAAGATTGGTCTACATAGCAAGTTCAAGGCCAGGAAGGGCTAAATACATAAACCCTATCACAAACAAACAAGAAGATGCCATACTTGAGCATTGGCCTTCATTTTCAATAACTCAGTTGTTAGTCTGACTTTTTTTTTTTATCAGGTTACATGGAAAAATTTTAATCACTGATTACTAGTACAATCTCTAAGCAGCTCCAAGGAGTTGCCACTATCCAGGATCCAGGTCTCACTGTCTGTAGCAGTGGTCATTGAGCAGTTACTGAGACCAAGTCTCAGGCCATGGTTGGTGGCATGGTCACCTCAGGTCCAGCTGTGCTCCCAGCTACTGTAGTTCCTAGAACCCACTGTCCTTAGTGGTAAGCACAGCACTGGTAAGATGCTGCACACTGGATGTTCCATTTGGCCTTCAGAGTGGAGTGTGCCTCTCTGTCTGCTTTAATTTCTATCAATTCTAAGCCTACAATAAAACTCATGAAATTATACACAAAAATGACTATCTTATCAAGGGAGAGGAGAGGGAGAGAGAGAGAGAGAGAGAGAGAGAGAGAGAGAGAGAGAGAGAGACAGAGGGAGAGAGAGAGAGAGAGGGAGAGAAATTATGGATACAAAGATTATTCTCACTGTATCCCAGGCAGGAAGTACACATTGATACCATTTCATATGTATGAAAGCCACAGACGGGCCATATAGCGAAGAGGTAGGGTGTTTGCCTACCATGTATGAGCCCCTCTAGATTAAACCCGAAGTATGGTAAAAAAAAATGATAAAAATGAAATAAACATGATTTAGCAACCTAAGGTCATTAATCCTACATTAGCAGTCAGTTTGGGGCATCCTTTGGGCAAGTCACAGATACACACACACCATGCTAATGGAAACCCACCTCTCCCAATCATTCCTGCTTGCCACCTGTGCAGTCTCAGGTCAGTGCATGTCAGGACAGCAGGTTCTACCTCACTTAGCAGTGCTGGTCATCGGCTAGCCACAGTTAAAGAGGGCTCAGTACTTTCTAAAGAAGTCAACTTCTTCTCACCCAGAGATATTAACACAGAGAACCAGCTAAGGGTCCACTGAAGTCAAGAGGCGTATAAGCAAAGGCTCAGGATACCGATAGTGGCTATAATAGTTCTTACTTGAAAAAAATAGAAATTATTTCTAAGAAAAATACTTTCTCAATGTGTATATGTTTTGTGTTAGGAATTTGTTAGTCATTTTACATTTTGTTTGGTCATCTTTGAGGTCAACTCTGCACTCTATTTTCCATACATAGAACTATGTTGATACCTATGACTATAATTGGCTTGACTTTAAGTGTGATGTACACAGGGGTATTTCTACCTATGCCATGCCATGTCCTTCTGTGTCATTCAGCTCCTGCTCAGCTAATGTCTCCAATGGTGACAGGAGTCAACAGCACCACAGTCCATATCAGGTGGCTCCCTCCTGCAGAAGTCAACGGCCCATCTCCTCTGTACCATCTAGAAAGGAGGGGCTCCCCTCTCCCAGCTCCCATGGCTGCTATGACAAAGGGGACCTGCTTCGTGGGAGATGGTTACTGCAGATTTCCAAGAACGGCTCACCCAGACTTTATAGGTAAGTGCGTTTGACACATATTTGAGAAGTGCTACGCCCCAAGGTGTTGTCTATTATTTTGATATCTCTTTACAATGAATTTTTTATGGTGGCTATTTTTAGAAATGTGAGCTCAGCCTTTTTATAACAGTAGCCTGATTGTGTCAACACATCCATCTCTTTGGGATTGTTTGGGGGAGCAGATAGGAGGCAAGTGAGAAAAAGAAAGAGGGGAAAGGCAGCCTCATTGGACCAAAGTGTGTCCTCAGGCAGCCTTTATCAAAATGTATTAGTGGGTTGCAACCCATTCGTGGTAGGGTTTGAGAAGTGCCTCATGCCTACTGAGAACACGTGGCCAGCAGAGCATGTGAAAAGACTCAGAAGAAACACATTTACCCTTTAACTGGGTAGAAGATTGCATCACATACCCGATGGTTGTTTCACTTCCGCCTTTGTAGCTGAGGCCTCAACAACTTACTCTCGCCTGCTCTGTGGGAAGCATTGGGGAAAAGAATCTCAGGGAAGCCACCTTCTCCAAGCACACACTGTGGTGAAGCCAGGGAGGTTCCTGCTGCAGGGAAGCCTTGACAAAAACAACAGGAATGGCATTTTCTCGTTGAATCATGAGAATCAATGCGACTAATGTCCAGGCAAAGAGGAAGTCCTTAGTCACTGCTTATGGCTATAACAAGACACCATGACAAGACAATTCTAGTAAAGGAAACCATTTAACTGGGGCCAGTTTACGGTTTCAGAGGCATAGTCCACTGTCATCATGGCAGGAAGCATGGCAGGACACAGGCAGGCATGGTGCTGGGGAAGGAGCTGAGGGCAGCAACCTGATCCTCAGACAGCAGCCAGAGAGATAGCCAGTAGGCCTGGCCTGGGCTTGTGATACCTCAAACCCCACTGCTAGAGGCACACCTCCTGCAACAAGTCACACCTCTGCATCCTTCCTTGCCTGACAGCTCATTAACTGGGGACTAAGCATGTAATTGTAAGAAGGTACAAGGGCCGATATCATTCAAAGCAACACAGTAAGCCTGTGAAATTTTAAAATAAAAGCAGATTGCGCCTCTCACTTGCGTGGCCCTCTGTGGCATGATGGGAGCTGGAGACAAGCACAGCCAGAAGCTTCGGGACAGCTCGCCTGGCCTGTGTACGTGTAAACTACATACATGGAGAACCTTCCTCAAACAAAGTGGGCAACTGATGAGGAGCCACACTAGAAGTTGTTATGACCTCTGCATGCTTATCATGACATTAGTGCCCACTCTCACACACACGCACACACACACACAGTACACAATGTATGAGGTTGATATTATTACATAAATGCAGGTATTTGTTTAATCCATGAAAAAATGGTAAAATACCATATTTCATAAATATTATATGTGTAAATTCCAATACATTACATTGAAATTAAATTTGAGCTAGAAAAATCAAATGTCACTTTTTTTTTTTATTGTACCTAAAGGAGTAAACAGTTGGATTACGGGTGAGACTGGCTGCCGAAGCGTGCTTGTCGTAAATCATGATTACCTATTAGCTGAGATATATTGAGATTAATGCATGCTTAACTATTTTCCCCACACATCAAAATCATCATAATTAAAAATTGAATCCAAGTTCCCCAACACACTGAACTTCTGCTTAATTTTTATAAGGGAGAAAAAGTCAGAGTAGATTGTAAGAAGGAAATCCCAGCGATGGGCTCTTTTTCTCAAATAGAAATAGAAGCCGTGCCCCTGGTTGAGCGTTTGGCTTAGGATGCATTTTGCTCAGGAAATAACATTCTGTCTTCATTCAGCCGCATCCTGCTGCTGCTGTAAGTCAGACTGCATTTGCGGGCCAGCCAACAGACAGGCTCTTGATGGGATCGCCTACTGATGCTGCGCTGAAAGATAGAGTGGCCCGTCCATTCCTAATAAATTTAGTCATCCTTGCTGTTTCTCTCACCGGCCTCATCCTCTGAGGTGCAAGGTCCAGGGGCAGATGCAGCGTCTGGGAACATTTCCAAATTCCTCCTTAAAGAACTTAAGCCATGAACACTGGCCTCACTAAGCAAGATCCTTCTCTCTGCCTCACAGGCTCCAGCTGCACAGAGAATATGTGTGGGGTGTGCATCCCAGACTGCTCCCCAGAGCATTCGTTTTCCTGAGAAAAGGAGGGGGAAAAGCTGATTTTTATGGTGTACCAGTGGCTTGAGGTTACTTAAGACTCCTATTTCCTCTCTCTATGTATTTTTACATATTATGTGCATATGTGTATCTGAGTGTGGCTACATGCATATGCATGTGCATGCTGGTGCCCACACAGGGAAGAATGTAGTTAGACTCCCTGGAGCTATAGGCAGTTGTGATGCTCACCCCCATCTGGGTGCTGGGAATTGAACTCCAGTCCCCTGTAAGAGCAGAAAGTGTTTTTAACTACTGATCCATCTCCGCAGCCCTCCTTTTAATAATTAAAACAACCTGCGTAATTGGTTTGATCCTCTGGCTTAATGGCCAGGTTTGGTTAAATGATTTTATTATTTTAGTAAGATGGGTCATTTATCTCCATTTATGCATTTACTCAATTAGTGAGTTAGAACAGGTTTTCAAAACTACCTTTGTGTTTGGAGAGGGGTGTGTGCAGAAGCACTCACATGCTTGCTTGCGTGTGTGTATGTGTGTTGCATGGTATATAGGTCAGAGAACAACCAGAGATCTCTTTATGGGGCACCATCCATCTGCTCTTTGAGACAGAGTCTCTCACTGGCTGACCTTGAACTTGCCAAATAGACTAGACAGGCTGGCCAGGGAGTCTGACAGAAGCATTTCCCCAGCTCTGGAAGTACAAGGGCAGGCCACTCTGCCTAGCTTTTATTTCTTCTTCACTTGTGAGGTCTGTGTTCTGAACTCAACTCCACATGCTTGCTGTCCTGACCCAAGCTGTCTCTCCAGCCCCTCAAAGCCAACCTCCCAGTGTTCCTTAATGTCCACTTTCCCTAAAAAGAACTAACAGTAACTAACAGTAATGTAGTTAGTCCTGCCTGTGCCCCACAGAAGTACAGCCCCCTCACGAGGCATGATGTGCAAGTGACTTGCTCCAGGTGCTGCGGTTGGTGAATTCGAGTTCGAATCAGGCGCTGAACTGTTTCTGAACCAAGCGCTGGGGCTTGGCTGCACTGCGAAAGGGAATTTCTGAGGACTGTTCATCCAAAGTTGGGAAATAAAAACTACATAAAAGTAGTGATTCTGAGGAGGAGGAAAACTGTCACTCCCCTGAGAGGTCTGAGCCAGTAGCTCTGCACTGTTTGGTGTCATGTTTTGGTTACTTTGTTGGTAATGAACTAAGTTTTACCAGATTTGCTTGCTTGTTTATTTATTTATCATGTCTCCAAGGACATCTGAAGGTGAATTTTCCTGCCTGGAAATTAGTTCCACGGAGCTACAAGGAGCTAGGCTGCTGGGTGGCAAGGGGAGCCAGCTCACAGCTCTCTGTATTTTTTGCAGTTGTCATGTTCTGTGTCCAATCCAATGAGCCAATCCCTGTAGTCCTGAATATGGCCTATCTCCTACAGTTCTTCATTTCAAGGCAACCAAGATGTTCCTTAGTGTTAGCTATTCTTACAAAATCTGAAACACTCACTAAAATAGTTCCCCAAACAAGAAGAGAAATAAAGTTTAAACACAGAGCAAATATCTGGCACTGTATACCATGATAGGCTTATCTGGGGGAAATACCCATCATCTCCTCCTGTCCCATTGATAACGGTTGTGTAACTGTGCACATAACACATTCCAGGATCAGGAGCTGTGTGTTCAAGTCTCAATATAAACTCTCGTTGCTGCTTAAAGACACCATGGATCTCCTGCACATATGCTCTCCCAAATTTATACCTGACAACATGAAAGCAAAGCACACAGATATATGTTCCAAATGGTGCTTAATATTAAACACCATTAAGATCAGGATTATGAATTCAACCTTCAAGCAAAATAATGAGCCCGATTAAGCTTTGTTCTTTCAGACGTGCTTGTATTGTTTTGTTTTCTGACACACGGGGGCTTCTCGAGGCTCTAATCCTTAGGTTGAATACATTATCATCGTATCAGTCATTTATATCTCAGTATGAATTCATGGCCATGTATTAGCTCCTTCGCGTCTTTAGGAATAAAGTGAGGACTTTGAAGGCAGAGTAAAGGCACTCATTGTAGGCCTGTGCTGCATTAATTATTAGCTGAATGCATCTGGACAGACTTATGCTTTTCTGTGGCTTTTCTTTACATTTGGCCCATTTGCACTGTGTTAATTACCTGCAGGTAGGATAGGATGAATGGAATGGCATACTCCAGCTAATACTTTGTACCCGAACACGTGCTGCTCATCTCTCTTTAAACACCAACTACAAGCTGCCACGCAGTTGATAATATTCAAATGCCTACTATAAGTGGGAGCTTTTCTAAGTAAGAATGTTCTGGAACATTGACTTAAAAATCAGTGAGTGCTGTATTCATTCATTCTTGTGGATACGAGATAGGTTTGACTATGTGTTAGATCTGGGATAAATTATATGGAATTTTCTATCCTTAAGATGTGATGTCTGAATTTGTTACTAATGTTAGCTTCATGTCTTTATGAATATGAAAGCTAAATGGATCTAATGAATCTTATGGATCTTATTAAAGCTAAATGGATCTGATACTGAGAAGGCATAAGATCAAACATTCCACATGAACTACACTGAGGTCTGTGTCAGAGGTAAATGCTTTGAGTCCCTCAAGCTCCAATTCTGTGGCTGTGAAGTATTATGCTGTCACCTCAGATACAAACTTGGGTCAGTGCCAAAGCATCAGGTTCTTTAAAACTCAGGCAAATATTTTTGCAAGCTTACTTAAGTTTCATTTTATGTGTCCTATGTGCTTGAGTGTTACTATATGTGCACCGTGTGTGTGGTGGTCAGAAGAGGGCATCAGAGATCCTAGCGCTGGAGTTACACGTGATTGTGATCTGCAATATAGGTGCTGAGAACCAAACGTGGGCCTCTGCCGCATTAGCGTACACTCATAACCACTGAGCCATCTCACTACTCCAAACCTCAGGAATTTCAAGTCAACCTGTGTTTTGATTTTTCTCATGGAATATGATGTCTATAACTTAGGATTCATGTAAATTTCCTCTTCTCTACTGATCTGAAAACTGTGATATGGACAATGCATCGACATAAAACAAATATTTTGTTCTTGGAGTGAATTCAATGGGGCATACAGAAAGAGCAAATTGAAAACTATTTGATGATATTATAATTGGGCAATCATGCAGGCACTTTGAAGTACTGCCCCCTGCTTGCATGCAGCCAACAGTACTTTTCCTCCCTGGACCAGTATCCTCCCTGCCCTGCCCAACTCAAATGGAATATCTTCACATGCTGCTCATAGGAAAGGAATCATATTCATGTTCAGTATTCCCCTCAGGAGTGCAGAGAGAACCAATTTGCTTTACATAAAAAAAATTTGTTCCTTCCACATTAAGGTAAAACATTGAAATCAGCTCAGACTGGTATTCCAAAGGTGACTTCCCGTCTCACACCTTTGTCCCTCTTAGTAAATCCAGTCCGTGGCCATTTGAGGGAAGGTTTGACTGCTATCATGTCAGGATGCCAATGGCTCCAGCCTTTTAAGCTCTCTCCGCTGCTGACCGTGCCCAGGAAGCAGTGACTGCCTTTGGGGAAATCTTTGTAGCAGCCCCTGGGGAGATGTGTGCACACAAGCATCTGCGTGCGATTCCATTTTATTTGTCTTCAGGAGAAATGTGGCCACTGATGCTCAGTATCCTGGCCATGACACTCTATCTTTTCTTTAGATACTCAAGGACACCAAGTGATTGTCATTCTTGTTTGTCTCAAGTACTTAGCTTCCCCAAAATGCCTAATCAAAGATACTTTGGGATGCAAGACACAAGTAATTAGCAAGTACAAAAAAAAAAAAAAAAAAAATTATAAACAGAAATACACCCCACCCAAATCAATAGTCCTTAAAGGCATATATTTTATGTCTTGTGCTGTATGGCTTTTATGCTTTATTATTATTTTTGTGTGATTGGGACATTTAAGTACTTCATTAAAAACAACCCTGATTATAAGCAGTTAGAGTGAAGGTACAGGTTGGGTAGCCGTCTTCAGATACACTAATTAGGGAAAGCACGTTAATTCTGACCTTCAACACCCTTGTCCCCATATTTGTTTTCCTTATAGCAGAAGCAAGCAGTTTGACCAGAATGTGCTTTAAGAAACAAGAAAGAATAAAAACGACCTAAGGTTTTACAAGATAGATTTCAGTTACAAATTTTGCTTAACCTTTGATATTTGATATGGGCTTTCATTATCGGAAAACAAATCTATGGATCTACTTTGTGGCGGAGCTGTTAGATAAACATGAATAGTGACAACGAAAAGGAAAACTAAGAGTATGCGGCAGGAGAGTCAAGGAGCAGTGGCCTTCAGACCATGTATTGATGGTGACAGAAGTGGAGCAGATGAGTGTGTCTGGTTGAGTTCAGACCTCTATAGCCTGAGAGACCAGGGTCCATGTGATCACCTCAGAATAGCAGAAGTCAGACTATGCTGTGTCTGTCTTAGAAGCAAACTTCTAAGTCAGTCTAAATAAGGGCTCAGGAAATGCTTGCATCATTGCAAAGCGGCACAAGGAGGAGGAGCCATTTCTTCCAGCTCACCAAGTGCGTCATAAAGGCTGAGTTATGAAGACCTGTGTTTAAGCCTTCACATCAAAGCCTTCACTTGGTGAATTTTTTTTATTATATTGTTTTTCTCTAATATACTAATTTAAATTTTTAATTTTAAATTATATTATTATTTTATTTTTGTTTTTAATTATTTAAGTTTTATCTCAGTGGTGGTAGATAAAGTATGTAGCAAGAGCAAGGCCCTGGCATTGGTTTTCAGTAATATATACTGAAAAGTATATAATACTTTTAGCTGCCAATAAGGCAAGCTGTCAAGACAATTCCTGTCAGTAGGAAGTAATATTTTCACTTGACTCACTGCATACTCTATGAATTGACTCTGCTGACCCACAGTGTATGTTGCATCTCTTTTATCAATAAACAGATATGTTGTTTCTAAACTGCACAAATGTTGACACATGCTCATGTCACACTCATGAACACATGCTCAGATGTACCTGCTTGAACTGTCTGGTGACTTTCAAATGATGTGTTGGGGGATCATTCTGGTTTCTTCCCAAATACTTCACTTCTCTTAACACATTTGTGTATCCTAATATCATTCTGCATTAGTATAATACAGGATAATTATTTCGTATCAATGAGTATAGAGAGACTTGAAACAGACAAGAAGTCTAATGCTTGCTGTGGTCATGGAGGCCTACCTTTTGATTTTTATAAAGTAAACTAACTGGCATATGTTTTCCAAATAAGTAACTGTAAATGCTTAAGGTATAATATTTACTTTTACATTAAGCTTCCATAGCAGGGTAAAGTTTTTTATTGTTATTTACAACAGGTTTCAAATCATATCACCGTTGAAAGGCTCTACATTTCCAGGATGATTTCAGTGTCCTGGGAAGATGTTTTGGGAGATCCTGTGCCCATAGTTCTACTCATGTGAGGAGGTCTCAAGTAATATTATCCAGATAGTATGTACGCATGTCTATTACAGGGGCTGCAGATGTGTGGCACGTCTATTAATGGGACTGCAGATGTGCCCCTGGAACTTTGGTTTATGGGTTCCAGAGGGGAAGCCCAGTTACTCTCACACTCTTGGCTGAGGAGTAGTCACCACTTAGGTCTTTGATGTGGAGCATAACTTCACAGGAGAAGCATTGCAGACTCCAGAGATAGAGATGGAACGCCTGCACAGATACGCGACATCTAAATTGCCCTATAGGCATAACCCACTCAGTTGTTTCCACAAGTAAAGCTTACTTTGTGGGAAACATAAGGGATCATCTGGAACACCCACGTGAACGATTCATGAACCCCACTTCAGCCCTTGAGGTGGGGCTCTATGAAGGGGGCTCACCTTTGAGCACTTGGTCCTGCTCTGGCCACTCCTCTTATCCGTGTCTTAGAACTCTTATCTTTAGCTGTGGCCCAGAACTGACCTGTGTGTGCCTCTGTGTGCAGTGTCATCTTTATACCATTCTCTAATTGGACACCTTTCTTCTCCCGTTCTTTATCACCTTTTACTATGTTCTCAGCTCTGCACGACTCTCAGCTCTTGCCGCTCAGCCTCTTCCTCCACCCTCTTACTTCTTGCTTTCCCATCTTTGGGTCCAGATGCTTTGCCTGAATGTATTCCATTCCCTAGGACGCTCAGGTCTAGGGACATACTGCTGTTCTTGCCTGGCACCATTCTCTCGATCCTTGAAAGCCATCGACACCGTCCTATCTAGCAAGCTGCTACCTGTCATTGCAGCTCTAGCTTTAGTGCTTCTCTGAAGATTTCCCCAGCAGCCCTCCCCTTCCTCCCAAAAAGTATGAATGTCTCTGCCTTAGCCCTTACCACACTTTGTTGAAATGGGCTGTTTGCTGCTGTGTTTTTCATAGACTGAAATTATGACTATCTTCTGATCATTTCAACACTATTACTTATAGAGTGTGAAGTACACACCAAATGTCCAAAAAATGCTCATTGATTAAAGAACTAACTGAGTGATAGCAAAGGAATAATCCTTAAGAAAGATTACATAGCTATAAGGATTACTTAACAATAAAATTTATTATGCATTAGAATATGCCAAACATTTTAGATGCCATCTTATTGAAGGAAGGCATTAGTGATGTAGAGTGACAATTAAGTTTGCTTGGAATATCTTAGATTTCCATGTAGACATAGATATATTAAAACTGGGTAACACTGAGACAAAACGAGACTATTAATGAGACTTAATCAGTGGTGAAGTTGCTGCTGTAGACATATGTTAGCTCAGTGGTTGTTGTCTGCTCCGCCATTGTTAAGCAGCCTGCTGCTAGAAGGCAGATTGTCACATGTCTCTTAGCTTAGAATCCCAGGCTTATTAAACTTTGAGGTTAATGAATATTTGACACTTTTACCTATACAAATCATTTAGGCTTAATGCAATAGGTTTAAGATGGCAGCCATAATAAACATATGCAGAGCAATAAACACCACTTTTAATCTTGAAAGTGGTTTATGAACAACAGTGACCAATGCTGGTGGATGGACTCATAGTGTCGTGATGATTGAGTCTACTTCAAGGGCATTGGGGGTACTGATGCTCACAGGCTGGTGCAGAAGCTAGTGGTGACAAAGTAACCATACAGGTGCCTGTGTCAGACTCGCCAAGGGTAGAATCTCTCTGCCACCATGGTATGTACAGATCGCGTAAGTCCACCCTCCTGGTCTTAATCCTTTCCCGTGTTGATCATGGGTACTCAACAGATGTCAGTGCAGGGAGCCAGCCACAGAACGGACAAGCCACACCTGGGTGATTGTTGGCGCATTCTTATGGCTGGTGTCCTGTAAACTGGTACTTGAAGGATTGGCCCTTCATTTCACACATACATATCCAAAACATATGCCTCTTGATGACACTATTTTTATGACCTTTCTCTTCCACATACTCATGACTATGCATTTCATTTTAGCAAACCTACGAACTTCTAGCATCCTTTTTTCCTGGAGGCTTACCTACCCTGTGCCTCAGCTCTCCATTTACTGGCTCAGTTTCAGTATCTGGATGCACTGTAACCATACCTCCACTTTTCTCCCTCTTGTTCCGATCATTTAAGATGTAAGGCTGCATTTTCCAACCTGCTAGGCACTTGTTGACCTACCATGATGAGAGATTGTCTTCTTTTTAGTTGTGAATGCTTTCTTGAGATTATTGGTTATTCTCCAAACAGTGAATACATTAAATAACCCCACCATATAGAGTAAATGTCATTAGGGTAACCATGTCCCCCTAAAGAACAGGATAGGGTCACTGTGTCCACTTAGAAAACAGAATAGGGTCACTGTGCCCTCTGTAAGAAAAGGACTGTCCGTCTTCTTGAGGAACAGGATAAGGTCACCGTGTCCTCTTGGGGGGAAAAGATAGGGTCACCATGTCCTCTGGAGGAGCATTACCGTGTCACCACATCTGTCTTCTTGAGGAACAGGATAGTGTCACTGTGTCCTCTTGGGAGAAAAAGATAGGGTCACTATGGCCTCTTGGGGGAACAGGAATAAACTCAATAATTCCAACAAGTGTGTCCTTCTATTTTCTGCAACCTGTATTTTAAGCCTCTGCTTTGCTCTTTATTTCATTCAGTCCATATATAGCTCCCCTCCAATTTCACCCTATTAACCAGTCACTGAGATTAGTGTTATAAACAGGATATTGAGCAAAGCAAGTATAGTCCTCAATGCAAAGAGTTTAAAGTATCACAGTAAAGTCATTCATTGAACACAGAAATGATGGCAAATGATTTCTATATCTTGCTATGAAATATACCACAAGTCCCTGACAAGAAAAATTTGTTGAAAATGCAATTGATTATAAAGACACTGTCAAGGCTGAACTGATGGCACAGGCAGATAATCCCAGCAACCTGGGAAGCTGAGGCAGCAGGATCATCTTGAAGGGCTGTCCTGTGCAATAGCGCAAACTTAGGGATAGACTGGCAGTTTAGTTATATCCTGCCGGGGATTCAAATAAGCGTAGAGTTTATGTTCATCATGAGCAAGGTCTTGTGCTCAGTTCCCAGCATGTGTGTGTGTGTGTGTGTGTGTGTGTGTGTATACAAAAGAAAGAAAGGAGAAAATATAAAAGAAAGAGAAAAGAAAGGATAGAATTAGAGAGTTTTAAAATAAAAACATAAGCTGTTTATACAAGATTCATCCAAAAAATTAAATCTATAACTACTCTGTAAGTAGACTTGAACATGTTAAGTGGTAGTGGGAACAATGTTGGTGCTTGCAGGCCTGAGGCTGACAGAATCCTGTCTCTTCTTCTGGGAGAACTTTGAATGACAGGGCAGTACCTCCAGGAGGAGGAGGAGGAGGAGGAAGAGAAGGAGAATATGGCTGATGTTGATTAAAACTGAAGTGGGCTTTGTGGGGGAACTGAAAAGGAATAATTGAATGAACCACAGATCTATTACAAGATCTACCCAACGAAACGTACACCTACCGTAGGACCCAGCTGCTCCTCTCAAAAGTGTGGCTTTAACAAAGTAAAATAATTTACCTACACAAAAGGGAGGTGCATACTACTTCATGACACTTCCTTTTATCATAGCCCCACAGTAGAAACCATCCAAATGGCCAGCAGTGGGCTACAGCGCACAGTGGTCCAGTCATACAGTGCAGCACTAAGCAATGCGAAGGGATAGAGGCTGATGACAGCAGCCTGGGTATCTCTAAATCCCGGTGCAGAGAAAAGAAAGCCAAGGAGGGCTCGCTGCCAATTACACTCATACACTCTTTAAAGGACAGGGCTAGTTAGATGGATGACACAAAGGAACAGCCTGAGGCGGAAGCAAAGGTTCTGTACTGATGGAGGTAACAAACGGCACTGTGGGTCTTCCAGTCCCCTAGAACAGACTGAGCTGTATCCTCTGAGTTGAGGTGCTGTGCTTCACATATGCTGTACCCCCAATAAAACTGGTAAACAAAGTTTACCTAGTTTATGGTTAGCCTTCCAAATTTCACCTAAACAAATCAGGATGTAGAAAGCTATAAATGTAAGAAAACTAGTTTTCATTAAGCTAGGCTGACGTACTGGACAGCATCTGCTTTTTTTTTTTTTTTAATTAATTTATTCTTGTTACATCTCTATGGTTATCCCATCCCTTGTATCCTCCCATTCTCCCCTCCCTCCCATTTTCCCCTTATTCCCCTCCCCTATGACTGTTCCTCAGAGGGATTACCTCCTTCTGTATATGCTCATAGGGTATCAAGTCTCTTCTCAGTGACCTGCTGTCCTTCCTCTGAGTGCCACTAGGTCTCCCCCTCCAGGGGACATGATCAAATGTGAGGCACCAGAGTACTTGAGAAAGTTTAAATAAATGATTGATTATTTTTGTCCATTTGTTTGTTTATGTGTCCATTTGTATGAGTCAGTTTATGTGCAAGCACAGAGGCAGGAGGAAGGCACTGGGTGTCTTGTATTACCTTCTGCTTATTTCTTTGAAGCATCGTGTCTCCCCAAGCGAGGGACTCCTGTTTCCTTTACAGTGCTATAAGCTGGAAGGGCCCTGGGATCCCTCAGTGTAAGAATTAGAGGTGTGTGTGGAATGACTGCTTTGTCACAGGTGCTGCGATCCAGTTGTTGTTATATGTTTTTATTATTTAATTTGCTGACTTCTTCAGCATGTAAGGAGAGGTAGAAGAAGAAATGCAAAGATCACCAGTTGTTGTTTTTAATACCTAGACAGCCAGCTCGCCCAACTAGGCGTCCCTCAATCCATACCTTGCGCAATGTCACTAGATGGATCTGTTTTCTCTGCAGGATAGTTTTCCTTCTGATGGCATGCATTGCCAAGCCAACTTTTTATAAGAAAAAGCGACCATAGTTTGTGTAGGCCCAGGTATTCCTCCTAAGGGTGAGCGTTGTCTAAGCAGGGCAGACACACTTGAACACACAGCTGACCAGTTCTTGCCTTGATGACAGCGGGCCTCTCTCTGATATATTCTCCACAGCTCATGTAAATTGGTGCTAATGTGCTGTGATATTCATTTTAATTGTGAGGGAAAATAGTTTGCTGAAAACTGGTTTCTTCTGCACACTTAAAAACTTAGCCGTCACAAAAAAATATCAGAGAAATATAATTAAGGATTGCGAAATCAATTCGACACTCCCTTCAGACGTGCGGCACAGAGGTGGCCGGCAGCAGCCTCCATCACTTCCTGTGCTCTCCTTGTTTACTTCATAAATTCCTGCAAATTAGGACTCTAATTTCCAGAGCTGTTAATGCCTCATTAAAACCGGCAGTGCATCTCTTATTTCAATTTCTTCTTCTTTTTTTTTTTTTTTTTTTCTCTCTTCTTGTATCTAACATGCAACATTATCTCTGTTATGTGGCTATCTGTATGGCAGTGCGTTTAGGGAGATGGTTATGAACTACTTATGAAAACTCTTAAAGCTGTCTCTCTTTGGAAAGGACTTGGCATCTCGAGTTGTTTGGATGTGAGTTCTCTCCTCGTTACTTGTTGTTTTAGCTGCTGGCACTTGTGTCTCTGATGCTGGCTGTTCTGCTGCATGGATGTGTTGCTAGGATGTGATAGGCTTGCACTATGCTCACACAGGCCCTGTGTGCACAGAGCTCATGTGTGGTTGACTTCTTTAAAGACTATTCATCCATTTGCTTATTTGTGCATGCGTGTGTGTGTGTGTGTGTGTGTGTGTGTGTGTGTGTGTGTGTGTGTACCAGTACCAAAAGAGGCCAGAAAATGGGGTTGGGTCCCCTGGAGTTGGAGTTTCAGGCAGTTATGAGCTGTCTGACATGAAAACCGGGAACCAGGGATTCATCCTCTCTTGCACACTATGCGTTCTTAATTGCGGCACCATCTCTCCAACCAAATGTTGAACTTCTTTCAACCATTAAAATGTGCATAGAAAGAGTGAAATTGTTACTGCATAAAACAAACAGTTACAACATAAAAATGCTATTTTTCTACTCGAACCAAAACCAACAATCAACAAAAGTATTTTTGTATCTTCAAGCAGATTTGGACATGACTTTAAAGAATAATGTGTGAGGGGAAGGGAAGGTGGCTGAGCACCAGTGGCATGTGCCTGGGGGCCCGAGTTAGTGCCCCGGAAGCCACATGTAAAGCTGCATGTGGTGGCATGTATGTGTGATCCCAGCACTCATAGGGAGAAATAGCAGAGAGGCCAGAAACGCTCAGCAGTGAAATGAGGTCTATGTTAATCCAGTGGGAGGTGACGACAGAATCCCAAGTGTTTTTCTCTGCTGCCCTCCTCACGCTCACTGTGGCATGTGCGAGGGTCTTGCCAGAGCTGAGTAGTTCTTGTGCATTCTGTTCTAGAACACCATCATCTCTCTGTGTATGGTTTTATTTTCCTTTCTTTAGATAGATTGGCCAGAAAATACAATCAAAGAGTCTTATCTTAAACAGAAGCCTGTGGCATAGGGATGGGAGCAAAGACCATGGGGGTAACCTGAATTACTCAGGAAGAGGGAAAGACCCTAGCAGGCCAGAAACAGTGAAGAAGGGATCTCCAGCAATACAGGCGAGTCTAGAAAAGACTCATGTCTCTAGAAAAGCTCATCGTCACCAATGTAGACTGTGGCCCAACAGGCAGATGGGTAAAAAGCAATAATAATTTCACTCTCTATGATTCAGTGTCTGACAGAGATATTTTTTAAGTCTATGTAATTTGTAGTTTTGGGTCCTTCTCAAAACTCTTGTATAAGATTAATTTCCAATATGTAATTACAATGAAATAATCACAGTTTCTTGGAGTTCATTTTTCAGCTTACGTTCTTTTAGATAGTGATATCCTTATTGCTTTTTGGAAATGGTATTTTTTATTTTTATAAATGTTATTGTATATGTATGTATGTTGCCTGTCTGTATTTGCACCTCATGCATTCAGGTTCCCTTGAAGGCCAGAAGAGGGCCTCAGATCTCTCAGAACTGGAGTCACCTAATATGGGTGCTGGGAACTAAACTAGGGTCTTCTACAAGGGCAGCAAATGTCCTTAACCACTGAGCCAATCTCTCAGGCCCCTACTGTGGGTTTTAATTTATTGTTCCTGTGTGTCCCACTGAAAATGTTCCTAGGTGTCAAAAGTACACATGCAATGCAGAACACGTCATTTGTCCATCCCTCCATCATTCCTCAGCCTCCGAGGGGGCTGAACTTTAGCTGTGGGTCACTTCTCACCTGAGTAAAGTGAAGATGACCTTCACTGTGACCAATGTCGTTGACACTCTGTCACTGTGTGAAGCAGCACAGTTATAGCCTATCCTGTAAGGCTGAGCATGAAGGATGCTCAGCAGATGCAGGGGTGCTATCTCCACCTACTGCCCTGC
>OU015747.1:139127026-139143527 GCA_907169655.1 Acomys percivali
CCCTAGCTTCCCGAGCTGATCACAGTGAGGAGACCATGCCCTGGTACCCTAGCTTCCTGAGCTGCAGACACACTTAAGGCAGCATCTCCATCTGGAGTTAGATCAGGAACATGTTTCTGGTGACTTCCACCTAGGCCAGTTTTGCATAAAGCCATATATCCCTGTAGGGAGATGGAATTTAATCTTTCCACTGGTTACACTTTCACACTGACTCTGCTGTCATACGCAGGCTTTCAGAGTAGATGGTGCTCCCCTACTCCCTGGTCCGTGTAGACACACCAGTGGACACGCCATCAGTGATTTCTAATATAATCAAGGAAAGTTTATGGTGTATCACATGAGACGAAATTTGTGCTTTGGTTGTGATTCTGGTTGAGGTGATTGTGTGGTTTTGGTGCTATTTTACATGAAAAAAGCATTCTAGAAAGAAGGGTATTTTATAATTTTCAGTAAACTTGGAACTCACCACCCCTGCACTTACACATCCTCGTATTGCATCCTCACCCCCTGCACCCCCTCCAACTTACACATCCCTGGATTTCATTTGTTCTAACTTTGCACTCAGAAGGGACTCGCACATCAACATTTGTGCAATTTGAGGATAGAGATCTGTTTTTACTTTCAAAAATCAATCCTTATCCCATTGGGAGATAAAATGCATTGAGCTTTTATCATTCTTTAGCTTTGTAATGTGCATCAGCCATGCTGACTGTAAGCACTTATGAGCTGGTTTTCATTATCTATGAGATGAAGGGAGGCCTGAGGTGCTACATATGTCCCCACTCCAGGAATTTCCAAGTGGAACCCCACCATGAGAAGTCTTGGGCCAGCAGAGGTGTAGACACTGTGCGGTCTGGTCTAGAAAGGGCACTGAGGGTTTGTTTGCCTCTATCTCTTCACCCAACAAAGGGGAAAAATATTAAACAGTTCCCATTCTCCCCTCAGCTCTCACCAAACAACCAATGAGTCTACCTAGATGGCCAAGGACAACAGTAGGAGAGAGACAAGATATCTCTCTATGAAGGCCACTGAATGAAAGATGAGTTTAGAAATGAGCTTGACCTTTGGTGGTTCTCCACAGGAGCCAAGACCTTGATCTCCTAAAGCACACCAATTTCACAAAGGAGCCACAGGGCCCCTATTGGAGATTTGGAACAATAAAGAGCACAAACATGTGTAGATGGTGCAAAAATATTCTTGGAACATTTATAATCTGCAGAGAGTTTACAACATTAAACTAACAGCTGGATGGACAAGTCTAAGCAAGCAAACTGTCCTAAGTATGCAATGGAGTGGGAAGGAAGATTTTTCTTTCTGCCTTGAAAAGATAGTCTTCAGCCAGATGTAGTGGTGCACGCCTTTAATCCCAGCACCAGGAGAGACAGAGGCAGGCAGGGCTCTGTGAGGTTGAGGCCAGCTGGGTCTACAAAGTGAGCCCAGGACAGCCAAGGCTATACATAGAGACCCTGTCTCAGAAGAGAGAAGAGAAGAAAAGGTAATCATCACAGGTCAAGGGTCTTAAAAGATAAGTAAGACAATGCCTCTTATTTCAAGCTCAGAAAAGATAAAAGGGACCCAGATAGAATAATGCCAGTGTCTGCCTTCTCCCCTGAAAAGCAGCACACCCCACATTATGGACCTTGTCTGCTGAGCATCTGATGCACAGCCCTGGGCTGAAGTTCCACCACCTTTCCTAGCTCTGTGGCATCTTGTAGCAGGCTTAGCTTCACCATGTGTGAAATGGCATGATGGTGGTGAATACCAACGCCTTTCTGATAGGGCTGTAAGGACTGATGACATTAATATAGCCGGTCACCAAGGAGCCCTTGGCACATGGTGACACAGGTAACTCATTGCTATACAAGCCCTTGGTAAAGAAGGCAGAGAGGAAGGTTCTATGGGGAATCAGCAGCATTACAAGTACAAAATGGACTAAACACCGTACACTCTGGGAAGGGACAATCCTGGGGAAAAGCATCAAGGTGAGGCATCAAAAGTCAAACTTGGGAGATGACAAGCAAAGCTTCCTGGAAAGTGTTGTCTTCTGCTTGCTTTTTTGGCCATGTTGTGGTAAAATATAGAAGACAATTTGCGAAAATTTGTGATGTTAATGTTTTTAATAGGAGAAGGAATTTCCATCTAATTTTGTTTCACACAGAACTAAAGACAATATTTGCACAAAATAACAGTACAAGAAGCACTGCAGTGGTGAGGGAGATAGCTCAGTTTAGGTAAAATGCCTGTGTAAGCATAAGCACCAAGTTTGTTAAGAAGACTCATATAAAAAATCAGATACGGCCTCATGTGCCTATATACCTTACCAGTGCTGGGAAGGTAAAGACGGCCACTATTAAAAACTTGTTTGAAAATAATTATCATTTTTGAAGCTCAATCTCAACATAGCACACTGAATGTCAAAAGAGCCTTGGCCCAAGGGAAGGCGGTGGTCTTGGATCATCCTTTATGCCTGGCTCGAGGGTGAAGAGAGAGTATATCTAAATCACGTGCGTACTTGAAGCAGTCAATAAGGTAGATGGGAAGTGATCTATGATAATGCTGAGCATTTATAGATATTCAATTAGTTTTTAACTAGTTAATATTTTCTCCCCAATACAAGTGAAGAAATAGAACTAAAATAAATAGCAGTCTAAAGGCGTCTGTCTCTATCTAATAACTTCTGTGTCATCCCTCTCCTGGCGGTCAGTTCATCCACCCCATCACTGCGCTCTCACATCTCTGGTCCAGCATTATCCTCACTAAGCACCCATGTCATCTCCACTGTCCCCAGGAATCACCAAGATGATTCCTCCCAGGCTGTATCTTCTGAGATGACAACTGCACAAGGTTTAAAAATACCTGGCTTCTGAGCCAGCATGTTTCTCTCGCAGTACAGGCAGTACATCTGGTTGACAGTTATTTTTCAATCACACTTCTGCCATGCTGAGCCTTGCCATAGCTCCAAGAAAACGAAGCAGCAATCACCCTAAAAATTAAAATCAACGCTTAGTAAAAAAGAAAGCTGGGCAATGGATGATTTTGCTAAGATAGCATTTTGTGTGACTTTTCAGATGATCACCCTTCACTCACTGATGTGTAGGCTCACCGCCTCCTTTTTCACAAATTCCCCTTTCTTACCTTTGGAGTACGAAGTGATACATCACTTGAGTGCCCTCCAGAATCACGCTCTCATATTGGATAAGCACTGAGCAGCACAGATGGGTATTAACACGGCCTCTGTTCGCATGCCAGCCATGGAGGTGGCCACAGTGTCCTGAGAGCTTTCCCATGAAACAAATCAAATAAAGCTGAGGAAAGAGCACGCCAGCCTGGCCACAGGTGGTGAAGGGGATCCAATATGAGGCATCTCAGTGGACTCGGGGTGGGAGGCAGCCCTCCTGATCTTTCCCTTCAAACTTTTTCAAGAGTGTTGAGGGCCAGGGAGGCTGCTTTCTAATCCCTCTTCCTTCCCTGAAAGGCAGCATGTTCCTCTGTGTCCCTGAGTCTGATCCGTGTTATAACAAGAATGCCTCCTTGTAAAGGTCCTTGAAGACAGTTAAACGTGGTCAAGCTTCACCTTGATGCAGATCCCAGCTGTTTACAAAAATATGTATCACTTTGCTGTGCTTGTTGTTAGCACAATGTTGTGATCTCGACTACCTCTCAGAGAGCTGGCAGGAATTTGCATAGTTAGAAAACCTAAACACTTGAAATACTTTGTACAGGCACACACACACACACACACACACACACACACACACACACACAAACACGTGTTTATGTATGTGTGTGTATATGCCTAGGTGTGTGTGTGTGTCTGTGTGTGTGTGTTTATGCATCTGTGTGCATGTAGATGTGTGGTTCTATGTGGACAGAGGCGGTCTTCTGGTACCCTGCTCCATCATCCTCCATCCATTCCCTTGCTATGGTTTCTCACTGAGACTAGAGCTAAGCTGGCAGCCATCAAACACAGCAGTCTGCTGTTCCCACCTCTGCCCCTCAACACGGATCATTAAGCATTTGCACTGCCACACCCAGCTTTTAAATTGGGTGCTGGAGACCCGAACTCAGGTTACATGCTTGCATAGCAAGTATTCTTGCTCACTGAGCCATCTCCCCAAGCCCTTAAAGTATCTCTTAACATAAAATGGCTACTGCAGAAATCAGTGTCTGCTGCTGCTCTGAAGTTAAATCTGAAAATGGGTGTTTGTTTCCCGGCCATCTCATTTGGAAAAGCTGGCATGGGGAAAGCCAGGTGCTCTCAGGAATCATCTTTATCAGTCAAAGTTCACAGAAGCAGAGCTGATCCCAGACTATTGCATCATCATGAACTGTATCCCTAGAGTGCCATTGGATTATTGTAACAGGAACTGTAGCTCCCTGACTAATAACTGCCCTACACACTGCACTGATGGAAAAATAATCACAGTGAAGGCTTCACCTGGGAGTAAAGTTGAGCAAGGTAATTATGAATCAAATTCATTATAAATGTTACATTGTGGTCATTTCTTCAGAAATAAAGAGCATTATTTTAAGAGTTTGTTAAAAATAATAACTTGTGTCTCACTTGGACATATTACCTCTTGGCCTTGGTTCTTTTGCAGAATATGGAGCTAACATGGCGATTACAAATATTATTGATTAAATGTACATTCTCAGAAGAATGTGTGATAAAACAACGCTGCAATGGATATAAACCAAGGAAATTAGTCTTATAATCTCAGCCAGTCTCCCAAAGGGAGCTTTTTAGCACTTAGATATTTGTCATGTTTTTTGTATGTGTGTACATGTATGTGTTTGCATGCATTTGGCAGGAAGGCTGGAAGTAAACCTTGCATTTGTTCTTCAGGAACCTTGTTTTCAACACAGAATCTTGCACTAGTTTGAAACTCACTGGTTAGCCTTAACTGGATGGCTAGGGGCTTCCAATGATGATGCCTGTTTCTGCCTCCCTGGCACTGGGGATACAAGGGCTCCCCACTTTGCTCAGCTTTTTTTTGAAACTCAGGTTCTCACGCTTGCAAAGTAAACACCTTGCCCACCACTCCACAGCCTTGTTTTCAGTCTATTCCAGCTAGGAAAAGGGCATCAAGACACACATTTTTTAAAACACAGATTTCTAAATGTGCAAAAATTAACCTCCCATGTTGAGCCCTCTGAGCGGGTGACACTGGCACTTAGCTTAGTGCTGGTAGACCTGAGCCACTCTTAGATGGAGTCCAGAGAATGCCAGACAGCTAACTGAATTAGCCCTGTTAGAAGACACAGGTCACTCCATCTTAGTCCTCAGCTGAGAAGATGGAAGGCAGCAGGTTCACAAAGACTCATGTGTGTCCCCATCTGGGTCCCTTAGCAGTCAGGTTTTCCCAAGCCAACCCCCATGTGCTACACGCATTTCCTCATCCTGGAACTTGATTTCTTGGGCCTGGTATTTAAGAAAAATATAACAGAATCAAGTCTGCATCTAGAGGTTACTCTTACTGCAATTCAAACTCCTTGGAATATGGCTGAAATAGATGGCATAAAAACAACCAAAAAGTGTGCTGCTACTAGGTAAGCAAGTCCCTCCCACTGAAAGGTGAAAGTGTTCACTGTCAGTCCCCATTTACCCAGCTCTTTAGAATTTCCCTAAATCTGTTTATCTATGCACCCTATTAATTAAAAAATAATCAGTAGCCCTCCTATATACCAATGACAAATGGGATGAGAAAGAAATTAGGGGGATAACACCCTTCACAATAGCCCCAAATAATATAAAGTATCTTGGTGTAATGCTAATCAAGCAAGTGAAAGACTTGTATGACAAAAAAAAAAAAAAAGATCAAGTCAAAAAAAAAAAATTGAAGAAGATATCAGAAAATGGAAAAATCTCCCTTGCTCATGGATCAGTAGGATTAACATAGTAAAAATGGCCATCTTACCAAAAGCAATCTACAGATTCAATGCAATCCCTATCAAAATACCTACACAATTCTTTGCAAATCTTGAACGATCAATTCTCAACTTCATATGGAAACACACACACACACATACATACACGGGGGTGGGGGTGGGGGGGGAGAGAACAGCTAAAACAATCCTGTACAATAAAAGATCTTCTGAAGGAATCTTAATCTCTGATCTCAAGATGTACTATAGAGCAACAGTAATAAAAACAGCATAGAAATAGGCTGATTGATCAATGGAACTGAACTGAAGATGCAGAAAAAAACCCACACACCTATGGACACTTGATTTTTGACAAAGGAGCCAAATCCATACAATGGAAAAAAGACAGCATCTTCAACAAATGGTGCTGCACTAACTGGATGTCTACATTTAGAAAAATGCAAATAGATCCATATTTATCACCCTGCACAAAACTCAAGTCTAAGTGGATCAAAGATCTTAACATAAAACCAGATACACTAAATTTGTTAGAAGAAAATTTGGAAAAGAGCCTTGACTCATTGGCACAGAAGACAACTTCCTGAACAGAACACCAACAGCTCAGACTCTAAGATCAACAATTAATAAATGGGACCTCATAAAACTGAAAAGCTTCTGTAAGGCAAAGGACACTGTCAACAGAACAAAACAACAGATTACAGACTGGGAAAAGATCTTCACTAACCCTACATCCAATGAAAGGCTAATATCCTATATATATATATAACTGAAAAATGGGGTACAGAGCTAAATAGAGAATTCTTAACAGGAATATCAAATGGCCAAGAAACATCTAAAGACATGCTTAACATCCTTAGTTATCAGGGAAATGTAAATCAAAACAACCCTGAGATTCCATCTTACACCTACCAGAATGGCTAAGATAAAAAAAAGTCCAAGTGACAGCACATGCTGGCAAGAATGTGGAGAAAAGGAGAACGCCCCTTCATTGCTAGTAAGAGTGCAAACCTGTACAACTATTTTGGAACTCAATCTGGTTCTTCCTCAGAAAATTGGGATAGTGCTACTGCAAGACGCAGCTTCAACACTCCTGGAATACACCCAAAAGATGCTCCACCATAGAACGAAGACATTTGCTCAACTATGTTCATAGAAGCTTTATTCATAATAACCAGAATCTGGAAACAACCTAGATGTCCCTCAACCAAAGACTGGATAAAGAAACTGTGGTACATAATGGAACACTACTCAGCTATTAAAAACAAGGAATTTTTGAAATTTGCAGGTAAACTGATGGAACTAGAAGAGATGCTAAGTGAGGCAGCCCAGACCCAGAAAGGCATGCATGGGATGTACTCATAAGTAATATTAGCCCAACATAGATGTCCTCTGAGAGACTTCACTCAGCAGGGGAATCAGGACCGATCTAGGACTTGCTGCTGGACTCTGGGCAGAGTGCTGAGAGTGGTATGGAAGAATGGGGGAATGGAAGTACCCAGAAGGTTCAGAAGCCCCAAAAGGAGACCGTCAAGACCAGCAGATCTGGACCCAAGAGGGCCTGTACAAACTGATACACCAGCCAAGGACAATGCATGCAGTGAACCTAGAACCCCTGTTCAGGGTTAGCCAATAGATAGCTTAGTGACCATGGTTGTGGGGAGAGTGGGGACTGCCTTTGACATGAATTCTGGTGCCCCCAATTTGATCACTTCTCTTTGGTGGGGAGGCCAGGTGGGCACACAGAGGAAGGGGAAGCAGGCCAGATGGATGAGACCTGATAGGCTGTGATCATATGGTGAGGGAGGAGGTCCCCTTCTGTCAGAGATCTAGGGGAGGGGAATAGAGCAGAAGAGGGAGGAGGTAGGAGGGGAAAGGGAGGAGTATAACAATCTGAATATAATCTGAATAAATTATAATAAATTAAAATATTTAAAAATTGACATTCAATTTTCCAAACACAGGTAAAGGGAAGTTAATTGTATCAAAGGGGAGCAAGATAAGGACAGGAGGAAAGAAAGGGTTTTTATCGAGTTAGGAATAGACAGGGACCTCCTGTGGCTTGAGTGTTAAATGATGCTTAATTATTGTCCTCTCTGAAAAACTCAGTGAGTGCTTTTGTTTATTTGTTTAAATGGGACCAAAGAGAAAGAGGAGACTTGAAAAACATTGCCATCCCAATTCTTATGTTACTTCAGCCATTCTCAAACTATAGCTAAAGAACCCCGGGGAAATTCCACTCCCTTGGAGATAGTAGCCCGTGGGGAGGCAGGGCTGGCCATAGAACCCAGCACTTGTTTGTCATGTGCAAGGACTTGGGTCCATGCCCCATTCTCCAAGGGGACTGGAAGCTACTAAACAGGGTAATTCAAAAGTAGTGAGTTATGTGTGAGCTGCTTGAGTCACAGAAAAGCTTGAGAGGTGTTCAGCCTGCTCCAAGCAACAAGGAATGTACAACGTGCTTAGTAAGATGCTATTATGAATATTAATATTTGCATTGGTTTTAAATCCTGTGTTCTCTGTTAGACTGACAGGCAGAGGTTTCCCCATCTTGCCCGACAGTGGTAGATGAAGGAGGGGTTTCCTTTGATCTTATTGTACACACAGACCCCTCTTTACACCAGCCACCCTTAATTACACCTGGTTTTGGGTGTGTCCCTGCAGGAGAAGGTCATGGCGGCCACCGTGATTAAGGAAATGGCATCAGGGGAGAGGCACACTGCTCCCTAACAATCCAGCTGCCTGCTCTGAACCCTTAACATTTGGCAGATTTGTTGCTGAGTGTTTCTGACTTAAACCTTGATGTAAAGCTTGTAAGGCTGAGTCCTTTCTTACCTTCATCTCATGTCTCTGCCTTGACTCACAGAGCTTACAGGGTTCCTGGGTTGGATGGTCCTGTGGGTCGTTTTTTGTTGTTGGTTTTTTTCAGGGTGGTTGTTGTTGTTGTTGTTGTTGTTGTTGTTGTTGTTGTTGTTGTTTTTGCTGAGCTTTGGCATTGCCTCATTGTATTTCTTTCTGGAGGTGTTCCCTATCCCCACCTCATCCTTCTTGTGACATTTCTACTTTGATCTATTGGATTTGTCTAGCCCATTCATTAGGGTATTTTTTTTTTCTTTTTAAAGTATGTATTCTTCCATTCCATGGATGCAGTGTCTAATCAATGTTCCTCTGAAAACCTGCAGTCTGTATTTGTCTTTGCTTCTGGTCGACTGGCTTTCAGCAGCCCAAGCGGTGCCTGTCTACTTGGGCTTGCCCAGTGTTTGAATTTGCAGCAGTTCAGCTCATTAGTCTGACTTTTATTTTGATGTATTTTGTTTTATCTGTTTCAAATCATGCTTCCTTTCTGTATCAATTTAATTATCCTCTGCCCAAGCAATATTGTGTTGAAACAATTACTGCTAAAACAAACAAACAAACAAAAAGGCTTATATTTAATTACTAGCCAGAACAACAGCAATTCAACCTAAAGACTTCTCAGAACACCTCCAATTTGCAAGGTGTGTGAGGAAGGACGTCTCCAGTGTTCAGCAGGCTTTCCTGACAGAATCTAGTCAAGCCTAGTGGAGAACTGTGGTGTCATTAGCACTAGTGGAGACCCTGGGATCTGCACCACGTCTTTGTAAGAATAGGTTCCCATCTCTGGTCTGTGCAGACTACATACTTACCGCAAGAGGAAAAATAGCTTTCTTAGGTGTTCAACTGGTATTCAGCTTGACTCATTGTACCAGGTTATTTTCTATTGTTGTAACAAAGTGCCATGGCCAGGGAGCAAGAGATGGCTGAGAGGGTGTATTATTCTTCCAGAGGACCTGAGTTCAATTCCCAGTACTGACATTTTGGAATTCACAACTGTCCGTAATCCAGTTCTGGTTTCCCTGGCAGGCACATGTACCCATATACACAGACCTATACACAGAGTTCAACATAAAATACCAGGACCAAAGGGGTGACTGAGAGGTGAAAATAGTCTATTTTTAGTTTCCAACTTCAGAAAGTCCACAATGGTGGGAAGACATGGCAGCAGGAAGAGACGGAGTGGCAGTCTTGCGTGTGGGCTGTATGATCCCTCCTGAGTTTTCATTTTAGCAATGCTTTGAGTCCTCTCCTGTAGTAATTGGCCCAGAAGCAAACAAAGGAACCATGGTAAATATTCTTACTTATGAAGAGAAAAGAAAAGGCACAAGATAAATACCTTTGAATTAGAAGCCAGGAAGATACTTGCACATATACACCAGTGTTTAGTCACAGGACATAATGCTACACAAATCCTCCATGCATAACAATTGTATTAGTTCCCAGAAGTGTTCAGGGGTCTGACTAGCTTCCGTGGTTAGCTGAACCTGTCACCAACATCCAGCTACTGGCTGATGGACATCGTCATCAAGTGTATCCATGATTTGGTCTTTTTGTAGGACAGATACATAAAAAAAGGGGTACTATCTCCTCCTACTGTCTATACTCCCCCCCCCTCAACAGCCCTTGAGGCCTGCACTCAATACTGTGTGACTGCTCACTCCCCAGGAGAGCAGTTTCAGTTTCCTTATGAGGTGGTGCTTCTGCTTGGTGTTATTTCTCTAGAACTGGATCCTCTGCGAACTTTGGCTTCCTTATCTGCACAGTAAACATAGTTTTTGATTGGCTTTAATTTCAATATAGACAATTTTATAACTAAAAATAGCCATCCAAAGAGCTCAGTGCCCTTACCTGATGAGCCATCTCTCTGGCCTCTCACCCTGGGACTTTTGGGCTCTGATCCAGACACAGTGCTCTAGCCTTATTGTTGCACTAGTCTTTTATGTGGCTCTCTGGGATGCAGTGGTGTCCCTCTTCTCACTCTCTGTAGGCAGCGCCTATCTGTTGCATCCTGTATCCTTGCTACATTTTAAGTACAAGCTTATTGCTGTGCCTTGGCCAAATGATTAGGAATGACACTGTCCCTAAGCCTGTGAGTGTGTGACCATACCACCTACCCGCCTGGGTAGAATGCTAGGTCCATCTCACCTTTCATTCCATGTCTGATCTGCTACTCAAGACAGGCTTACTGTGAGATACAAATGCACACTTTGCAGAGGCTGATGGAATGTCATGGTTTTGTTTTTTAAGAAAACCCTGGCCTTCTGTTGTGACGGTTCTACTTGAGGTCTTTTTGTGACAATTCCTTTGAGATGAAAATGCCTTTGTACATATAAATCCCGTTGGGAACTTCAGAACCTTTGTGGAATGGATTCAGTACAAACGTGTCATATTCGAATTAGGCTTAATGCTGAGCAACACTGTCACCAGTATTGAGGAGAGTCAACACATAAATGTGATATTCTTGTGATGGTACAGAACCATGCTGACTGCAGAAACAAAGCTCTTCCAGGGACGTGTGTGGTTAGGAGGCTGCAGATCCCCCCATGCTCTAATTGATTGCTCGTTGGGCTCACTCAGCCAAAAGTAGAGAGAAACTTTGTGTAGACATCATTAGTTTTTCTCCATTTAGAGATTAATCATGAAGGGCTCTGGCTCTTTAATTCTGTAATTTGTATATTTAATGGGCTGCTGCAGAATCTATGACAGTAATTAGCATAGCCCAAAAACTCATTAATACGCAACAACATGATTAATGCAACATTAATGCAAACATGACTGAAGTTATTTGGGTTATGTAGTAAGAAGATTAAAGCTAAAATGTCCTGTTTGTTTTACCAGTGGTGAGTATTACAGGGAGAAAAAAAAGAAAATAAAAACAGGTATCAAAGTAGAGAGGAAAAAATAAGCAAAAAAATGAATACAGGTGAGTTTCTTTTTCACTTAGTTGTAAAGTTAAGGAGATAAACATGTTTTTACTTGTGTGTTTATTCACCCATGCCTCTATTATTATTAAAGGTGAGTTTGCATACAACCTTTTAGCTAAATCTAGTTAACCTCTTAGCAACTTTAAATAATATTATTCTAACATTGAAAACAGCTTTTAATTATAGTAATCTTTGACCAGTCCATAACACAATTCTCTTTTGAAACTAATGCAAATTATCAGCTGTGCCATATGTGTGAAGAACTTGTTCCTAATTATACAAAAGTTATATATTATATCCATCTCTCACTGTAATCACCTTTGAAATAAATATTTGTTTCATATAACATTACAATCAGACACACACATTAGTAAAAGTTTTCAATATTAATTGGAATATGTATTGTGCAGCCATGCTTTGGAATCATGTGATCACACCAATCTGAAAAGATTGCTTCCCTTTGTTCTTTGAGGGAACTGGTGTTACATTGCTAGAGGAGGGAACAAGGTACAGGAAAGCCAAATGCTTGGCCTCAAATCACATGCAAATTCAATGCAGGGATTCGTGTTTTAACTAGGAAAGCTTAACTCTTACATTCAAGGGGTTCTATGCATGTGCATATACATGTTTATTGGGGTATATACACCTGTGCCTATGTATAGCTCTCCCTTCTTTCCCTCCCTCGCTCCCTCCCCCACCTCTCTCTCTCTCCCTCTCTGGTTTGGCTAGGCTGGCTAACCAGCAGGCCCCATGCTTTACTCTCTCCCAGCTCTGGAATTACAGACATGCACTGTCACACCTGTCACACATGGATGTTGAGAATTCCAACTCAAGTTGCCATGCGTGGGCAACAAGCACTTTACTAGTTGTCATCTGTCCCTCTTAGCCCCCTAGCACAGGGAGTGAGCAATCCACCTTTCTAAAATACTGTTTCCCTCTGGAGGGTTCCTTTGTAGTGGGACACCCAAGTTTTACCAGCATCTGGTTACCTACCCTGCAGAGGATAGCAAAGAAGACAGTGGACTCTGGGCAGCAAGTACACATCTTCCCCTAGCTGTGCCGCTGACAACAGGGTACGATGGGCTGAGCGGGATACTCACAGTCCTGGTTGTTTTGTGGACAGTAGCATGCTTTGTGTACCTGCTGGAGTAGCTCCCCATCCTCTCCTTACACGGAGGATGCATGCTAAACTGATTTCAGCACATGGGAAGTCAACTTTGTAGCCATGTCGAGCTGTGGGAAGCCCGCCCTTTCTACTTTCAGAAGTTTCCTTGCTTTATATCCTCCCTTTCCTTTCTTTGTTTGAACTACTTTAAATTTCTCATAGTACATGGACTTCAGCTTCTTCATTTCATGTCGGTCTATACAGAAAATCAGGGCTCTTCCACATGATGTTACTGATGCAACCATCACCTTGCCTTCAAAATGTGTTGTTCCAGTCTGAAGTTGTGAGTGCACAGCGAGATGACAGTACACTGGCGGAAAAATGAGTGTACATCTTCATTCAATTTCTGGTATCTTAGTTCCGAAGGGGTCAGAGGTGGCTTCACATTGGTTTGGCCACTTGAGATCCAGTCACGTGGGTGCAGAGGGACTTTTATGGGAAGGTTCTAGGGGTAATTTATTCATCCTGTTTGGTCCCAATGCATATTTATTTTATTTGGGATTGCCAGAGAAGCTACTGAAATCATTCCATAGACAGATCCCCCCAGCCATTGGACAGGAGCTGCAAGTTGGTAGAATTTGATTAATTTTTGACACTGCTTATTTTATAACATGAATATGAGACATATCTCTGTGTTTAACTCTTGAACTCTCAATTATTTGGCATGAATCCATATAAATGTAAATGTATAGAATATGTATGTTTATTTCTGTATGTTATGTGCATATAAGCCCATGGATCTTCACTGAGGTAGAAAATAATCATATATCTGGTAAACTTTAGAGATGTGTGTCAGAAAGTGTTTGAATTTTCACAAACAGAATGAAAATTCCATCCTACTTAAAGATGTTTTGTAGCTAAACTATTTCTTTAACCTAAGATTAAACACTTTTTGCTAGGGTCACTTGTTGAAATATTAATAATAAACAATTAAGGCAGATATTTCAAGGAACCAAAATGCATGCTGGATATTCAATTACTTGCCCAAGAAAACCCACAGGTAAATTGGCTAGAATACATTCTATTATGTTGATATATAATTCAAATATAGATAAATATCTATATATTAGAATATATAACTATACAAATATATAAGTAGATATATAAACATATGCAGGTAGCAGCCTCTCTATTTCTCTCTATATATCTATTCATCTATGCTATAACTTTACGTAAAATTCCAGCTATGCTATTTGTACTTTACAGATAACTTTAGCTAAAGTTGTTCTCAATAATCTGAACTATTTTCCATGGCTTTTGGTGGTGTTTCAGAGTTCTGGATTCTTGTTCACTCCTAATGACCATGTTTGCACTGGTGGGTGTCATTGCTAGGAATCCCATTTCCTTAAGTTTGACCCTTTACATAAAAAGCTCTTGTCCTTTAGACGTGTCTAACCGGTCTTTTGCTCTCTTTTAACATGATATTTTCCAACACTTTGAAGTTCATTATAGTCATGTTTTGTTCTGTCCCGATTTCCCAAAATAGCAACTCAACAATCAGACATTGAAAGGAAAAAGGAAAGTGTGTGGGAAATGGGCTAGAGGCATAGCTATAAAAAAAATAGTAATTGGCAATGTCAGCCATCAACATCCTACCTAGTGGTTCAGAAATTATGTCAGTTATTCCCAGGTTGTCAACAATAAATAAGGTTTATCATTTTCACTGTTGAGGTTGTCCTGGAGAAGACAGAAGCGAGATACACAGTGATGGAAGAGGAGGGACTAATTTACCTGACTCTTCACAAAAGTAACATGTATCTGAAAGAGCTAGTCTCAATAGTATGTTTACAGTAAAATAGTTTCAATACATGCGCAAACAAATATTTACACTTGACTCAGCTGTTACACACCTGAAAAGATCTGATCTTTAATGCAATATAATATATAATATCTATGATGATTTATCATGAATGCTTTTGTTTATGGAAAGAAAATGGTAATTATTTTAGTGTTATATTAGTACAAAAAGTGAATGAGTTGAGATAAAAATATATAAGCTAGCCTTGATCATCCAGTTCAATACATCCTTCTTGTCCACTCAGGAGCTGAGAGGAAGAACAAATTGTCATATATAAGGAATACTGTGAGTTAAAAGTGCTGCAAAGCTGTGTCTGTGGAACAGAATACAAGCTCAGAGACTGACTCAGGACAAAGTGTTAGCATGACAAAAATACAATTCCGAAGATTAAACATTTATTTAGCAAATATTTTGAGGACTCTGTTTTGTGCCAGCTACCGTTCAAGATGTTAAAGATGCAGAAGTAAACAAAACAAAGTTCGTCCAGTATCTAGTGCTTTCTGAGGACATTTTAAAGTAGTCAGAGGAAATAAAAATTCCAGCTGAATCTCACATTGTCTGACCAAATAAATAAACGAATAACTGTTTAAGTGGCTATAGTTTGTAATAGACAAGGTGATAAGGTCCTTTGTATAGAAAGAGTGCTTAAAATTCAACAAGAAAAATGAAAACCCATCGTGGTACTTTGAATAAGAATGGTCAGATAGGCTCATATATTTTAATGCTTTCTCATCAGAAAGTGTGTGACTTAGAAGGGCTGGGAGGTGTGGCTTATTGGAGGAAGTGTGGTCTAGGTTAGTTTTCTCTCTCTCTCTTTCTCTCTTCCTCCCTCCCTCCCTCTCCCTCTCTCTCTCTCTCTCTCTCTCTCTCTCTCTCTCTCTCTCTCTCTCTCTCTCCTCTTTCAGCTGCCTTTGGATCCCATTGTCGAACTATCAGCTACCCTGTCTGTCTGTGTCCCACCATGCTCCCTCCCTCAGTGATAACGGACTGAAACTCTGCACTCTAATCCAGCCCCAGTGAAACGTTTTCCTTTATAAGAGTTGTCGTGGTCAATGTCTCTTCACAACACTAGAACACTGACTAAGACACCATCTATCTGAAAATATGGTGAAGCTTTATCCCAGTGAAGAACTGTGAGAGAAGTTTTAATTCAGCATCCATTCTAGACATGCAAATTGAAAAACAGAATAAGATTCTACTCCCTAATCCATCTAATCCTTGGTCTCATGGAAATGGCAACCCCCAGATTTCTACTAATGTTCAAACTGCTGAGCCTGACAGTGGTTGTAAAACTATGAAACGTGAGAAAGAATCAAGCAATTTGAGACATCTCTTGTTGTGAACTGAGAGATGAGATGGCAGTTACCTTTTAAGGGGTGACGATATGGAGGGGCAGCCGCTGCCGGAGAGGATGCTGTGATGGCGAAGGTGAAGGCAGAGGCTTGGGAGTGTCAGTGCCGTTACTGGAGGGGTCAAATGGGAAACGGCATCTGAGAACACAGAGTGAAGTGTGAGCAGGCAAACTCTGCAACCTTTGAAAAAGAACAATTACAAAGCCCATAAGGCAGATTAGAATGGGAAAGAAAGACCGTGCCTAACAGTAAGTGAAACATGATGGAGCCTAGAAAGTAAGACAAGGAGCCATGGCACAGCAATAGGAAGAGGCCGTGATGGCACTGGAGCTATCTTTCAGTGAGATGAATCTGGACAAACTTTGTAAAAAAAAAATAGTGTGTGTGTGCGTGTGTGTGTGTGTGTGTGTGTGTGTATGCGTGTGTGTGTGCGCATATGTGCATGTGTGTATGTGTGTGTAGTGTGTGTTTTGTGTAGTGTGTGTGAGTGTGTATATGTGTATGAGTGTGTGCAGTGTGTGTA
>OU015747.1:139143927-139156584 GCA_907169655.1 Acomys percivali
AAAGGTCACATGGCCAAGTCTAAGTCAGCACTGTAAATATGTGATTTTTCTTTGGGGAAAAGAGGGTGTTAATTATTTTTGAATAATTGTGCATTTACCCATTCTATCTCATTGTAAATTCAATAACATTCTCTTTATTTCACACATCCATCAAACTGTTATTGTGTTTATATTTACATATATTTATTTGTGAGTTTAGTTCATTTAAATAATTGATTACACAAAGTAAGCATTTGGCCCAAATGCTAGGATATGTCTATCTGGATAGTTATAGTAATCTAATTATTAAGAGCACACTTCAGTAGAGTTGCAAGTTTTCAGTTTCCTCCTAGAATCTAGGAGGAAGAAAATCATGTTATTTTTATCTTGGCAACATGCAGAAAAAAGATGTCAAGATTGAGAGAGATGTACCTGACACCACCAAATCAAGATGCCCTTTCTTGCATTACATTTTCCTCCATGTGAGAAACTTTCCTCTCTATACAGCTTTACATATTTGTTGGCCTAAAAAACATTTCTTTGTTCTAGAGACTTGTAAATTATTGTGTTTGGGGAAACACGTGCATTTGTATACTCTTTGAATGGCATGTGATAATTAAAATATTCCCTAATGCATCTTAAGTATTGTCATAATCCTTGGGTATTTTTTCATTCACCAAACTTCTCAAATTACAGCCAACAATAGTGTGCTCAGATTGAATTGGTGTTTCTCTCTTCCCTCCTTCAAACTCTGGCTCCTATTATCCCTGCTGCTGGTCTGCACGTGCCATTCTGTCCTTTAGTACAGAGGCAACACACTCTTCATTTCTTGAATTACAATATTTTTTTCTTTTTTTTTGTGTCTTTCTCTTTTTTTAAATTTTATTTTATTAATTTATTCTTATTACATCTCAATGGTTATCCCATCCCTTGTTTCCTCCCATTCCTCCCTCCCTCCCATTTTCCCCTTACTCCCATCCCCTATGACTGTGACTGAGAGGGACCTCCTCCCCCCTTTATATGCTCATAGGGTATCAAGTCTCTTCTTGGTAACCTGCTATCCTTCCTCTGAGTGCCACCAGGTCTCCCCATCCAAGGGATGTGGTCAAATATGAGGCACCAGAGTACGTGTGAAAGTCATACCCCACTCTCCACTCAACTGTGGAGAATGTCCTGTCCATTGGCTAGATCTGGGTAGGGGGTTGAAGTTTACGGCCTGTAGTCCTTGGCTGGTGCCATAGTTTGAGCGGGACCCCTGGGCCCAAATCTGCCTATCATAATGTTCTTCTTGTAGGTTTCTAGGGCCCTCTGGATCCTTCTACTTTGCCATTCTCCAATGCTTCTCTTATCTAGAGTCCCAATAGGATGTCCTCCCCTCTGTCCCACTTTCCTGGTAAGTGGAGACTTTCATGGGACATGCCCCTTGGGCTAGTGTCCAGATATAAGTGGGTATATACCATTTGACTCTTTCTGCTTCTGGGTGAACTCACTCATTATGATCATTTCTAGCTCAATCCATTTGTCCACAAATTTTGGGAATTCCTTGTTTTTAATAGCTGAGTAGTATTCCATAGTGTAAATGTACCAGTTTCTTTATCCATTCTTCTACTGAGGGACACTTAGGCTGTTTCCATGATCTGGCTATTATGAATAAGGCTGCTATGAACATGGTTGAGCAAATTTTCTTGTTGTGTGCTGGAGCATCTTCTGGGTATATTCCAAGGAGTGGAATAGCTGGGTCCTGAGGAAGCCCTATTCCCAGTTTTCTGAGATAGCACCAGATAGATTTCCAAAGTGGTTGTACAAGTTTGCATTCCCACCAGGAATGAAGGAGTGTTCCTCTCTCTCTACATCCTCGCCAGCATGTGGTGTCAGTTGAATTTTTGATCTTAGCCATTCTTATGGGTGTAAGATGGAATCTCAGAGTTGTTTTGATTTGCATTTTCCTGATGACTAAGTAGGTTGAGCATTTCTTTAAGTGTTTCTCAGCCATTTGGTATTCCTCTGTTGAGAATTCTCTGTTTAGTTCTGAGCCCCATTTCTCAATTGGGTTATTTGGTTTGGTGGTGTTTAATTTCTTGAGTTCTTTATATATTTTGGATATTAGACCTTTGTCAGATGTAGGGTTGGTGAAGATCTTTTCCCAGTCTGTAGGCTGTCACTTTGTTCTCTTGGCAGTGTCTCCTGCCTTACAGAAGCTTCTCAGCCTCATGAGGTCCCATTTATTAATTGTTGACATTAAGGCCTGGGCTGTTGGTGTTCTGTTCAGGAAGTTGTCTCCTGTGCCAATGTGTTCCAAGATCTTCCCTACTTTTTCTTCTAAGCAATATTTTTTATTCAATGCCCTGAGCTATTTATCTTAAGAGCCATAATTTTTTATCATACTATTTGATAGCAAAGAGAAGATCAAAAACTGTTGGTCAGGCTGACACCCACCCCCTTCTCCCTTTTCCTCACCTAAAATCTCAATATTTTTATGCAATACACCCATGGACTGTGTTAAAGGGTAGAGTGCGAAGGTGGGTTAGACATGATACCTGACATGATGCCTGAGATCGTTTCACTGAACCAAAGCTCAGTCCCCTTCAGCTTGACACAGCGTAGAGTACATAGAGCCGTCTGACTAGGCTGACTCAATTGAGGCTTTTGTCCAATCAGACTGGCAGTGAGCAGATCCTTAGGTGTGGACAAGATGGCCTTGATGATTAGTTGATGTCAGAGGACCCCAGCTCACTTGGGTTCCACCGATCTCTGGGCAGGTGGTCAAGGGCTGTATAAGAAAGTGAACCATCCATGAATCTGGGGGTGAGCCAGCCAGCTGCTCTGAGCTCCTCCTCCTACTGAGTTCCTTCCATGACTTCCCTCAGTGATGGATTAGAACCTATAAATTCAAACAAATATTACTGCCTCTTAAGTTGCTTTTGGCCATGGTGTTTAGTGTTTGTCATAGCAACCGAATAAAGCTATCCCTGCCCCGTGTAGGTCCTTTATTATCAGCCCAGCCTAAAGGAGGATTTTTCAAGTGTTTATAATCCTGGGCTATTGTGTATTGCTGCTCAAATCAGAGTTCATTCATTATTTACCATTGTGTTTTAGCTTTTGTTTGATATTCAGGTAGGCTGTTGATCTCTTCATTCTCACAGTCTGCTCTGCTAATTTTATATTTCCAACGGGAAGTCTCAGAGCAGACTGTGACACTGAGATGTCACTGCCAGTTTGAGCACCACAATGAAGCACACTCTAAACAGGAAGACCTCCACATATACACTGTGTAGGTGGGACCCCAAGGTTGGAGGTGGCTCTGAGCAGGATTTGTGAGAACATTGCAAATGTGTTTCTATAAATGCAAGAGTACTGAGTGGTGGGTGTGGTCTGGAGAGCCAGTGGATACACTGCAGTTCTAAAGGCTGTGGCTCTTTGCTGACTCACTCAGTGAGCTCCAACAGGACAGCTCATCCTGGTCTTTTTGGTTTGAGCAACTATTGCTAGATTTATTCTTTCATTTCCACAGGTACTTAAACAATGCCCTTTGATTTTTTTTTCATTTATATCAAAAACTCGTTCATTTTTAAGACCATCTGATAATATCTTCAAACTGATATGATTAAGTATCCAATTTGGGGGTTTACAACATGTCTTTCCAGGTAGGTGATTTTTAGACACATTTAAACTTCGTTTTATATTGATTAACAGGAGAGTAACATAATTTCCGAGTTCTGCTTAGCCTTTAACACGGGATATATTTAAACCCACTGACTTGGGTCGTCCAAGCACACCACTCTGTATGATTTCCTGTGTTCGATGCATCATAAATAATAATGAAAGTTAACGTATGTTTATCAGAAAGAATCAACGAAACCACAGCCCTGACTAACCGATGCTACTTGCATCTCCAGGCATCAAGGCCAGCTTCCGGACAAAGGTGCCTGAAGGGCTGATCGCCCTTGCAGTGGCCTCTGACAACCAAGAAGAGTACTTTGCCCTGCAGTTGAAGGATGGCCGTCCTTATTTTCTTTACAATCCCCAGGTAAATCACTAGCCACTATGGTTGACATTTTTGAGAATGCCAGGCTGATGCCGGATACTGAGCTAAGTGCACAGATACTCACGGTGGATCCTCGTCAGAAACTCCTCCGGTTTCTGGCAGAAGGTCTGCTTTGTCTTCGTCAGTGGTTCTTATCCTTCCTACTCCTGCCACCCTCTAGTGCTGTTCCTCACGCTGGGGTCACCCCTGACTATAAAATTATTTTATAGCTACTTCATAAGTATAGTTTTGTTACTGTTATGAGTTGTGATGCTAATATCTGATATACAAGATATCTGATAGGCAACCTCCCAAGGGGTCCTGACCCACAGGTTGAGAACCACGGATCTACAGCCAGCAGTGAGAAAAAATGACAATTACAAAAAAGGAAATGTCTGCCCACAGTTAAAATCTCAGGTCTCTCTCCCAACCCCATCTATTCTATGAAGCTATGTGCTTAACATTAGGATGCTGCCTTATGATGATTTCGATTGGATAGGTGTCTGTGGTGTGAGCCTGGAGTCCTGGCCTTCAGAGGCTGGGGCCCAAGAATGTGAGTGGGAGGCCAACTTTGCAGTACAGTAAATTCTAGGCCAACCTGGCCTACAGGTTAGGGCCTTGTCACAAAAGAAATCAACAAATTGTTTGAGTAAGTCTGTTCAAGTTTTTATTTTTTCCTAACCCCCCAAAAAAAACTCACAGCATTTATTGTCACCTGATAATAACATAAGAGCCATTAAAACGATATGAATAAATATTTCAGACTGTGCTCCCAGCATAATACACTGTTAAATACACTGGACTGCCTTCTCAACTTCTCCTCTGCTTGACCGTTTCTAGTAGGAAACCCTTTGGAGCAGAGTAATATTCTCTCCTTTTAGCATGAGCAGACCCAGTTGTTTTATTGACTTTGTTTTAGATTGAATCTATTCTGTGTCATCTAATGCTAGGTTTATGTCCTTTTCCAAGCAGATAATACACCCTCTATCAGCATGTTCACCTACTCATACAGCCACAGCCAAGTTCCAGGTCTATTTTGCAAGTATCTGAAGATGAAGTTGATGGGCTGCACCACTAACTTCCACACTTTGCTTTCTCTCATGCTTGCATTCTGCCCTCTTTTCTTTCTTTTATCCTTAACTATTTTACTAGCAAATATTTAAGTGGCCTTAAGGTACTGGCTAATGTCATGTTCCAGATGCCAGTAGTGTTAAAGTTACATATAATTGTAGCCCTGGTAGACAATCTACAAAATATGTAGTAAATAATTAATTTAAAATATTCTGTGACTATTTAGAAAGAGATATTTGAGATAACATGAGCATGAAATGGAAGGTTTTTTGGCCCAAATTGTCAGTCTTTGAAAGCATAATATTTAACTGTCATTTTTGTGTGTGTGACTTTTTTTTTGGAAGATGTGAAAAAAAAATGTCTATTTTCCCCCAAAAGGACACCAATGTCAAACCCAAGAAATGACTCTACAAGTTTGGCTGGGCAAACCAGGGAGTCTCTTGGGGTTATTTAAAGGAACATGGATGCTGTTCAGCCAGGTGCATCTCCTCACAGAGCATGGCATGTGATTCACAAAAGCCTCATCTATGGGAGCTCTCTGCCCAAACTGTAGGCAACACTTGGAAGAACCTCTCTCTCAGCTGTTGGCTGCTCTAACAACCTAGAATGAACCCCCTGGAAAGTGTTTTCTCCTCGTTAGGAAGTCCTAGTGGCCCTTAGACATTAGGCAGCACATCGCACCTGTGAGTGATGCCATTAATCATGCATCTAAATAGCCACTTTGTGTGATGTTATCAAAACTGGTGGAGCTTTCCCCCCCCCCCCACTCTGTGTCCAAGGCACGCTTAAGGATCCTGGCCTCAGGGCTGTGGTCAATGGCCTCAGACTCTGGTAAACTGGAAACCTGGCGACCTGAGGGAATAACCCAAGCTTGAATACCCAGTAACCTAGTAGGGTGGGGTCAGGGAATGGCCCTTTTGGATCAAAGATGGAGGATCTTTCCGGGCTTGACAAACAGGTGCAACCTTTCCTCTTTGTGAAGTTGAGAACTGAGGGCAGGCCAGTGAAGGTTTCTTCCTGGTGTCTTCAAAGTAGCCAGATAGGTCCTGAGCTTGGGAATTAGATGACTTTTGTGATAAGGACCACGGAATGCCATATGCTACTGGAACAGCAGCTCCTTATTGGATGCTGATAGATACAGACTAAACAGATAAATAGCACCACCAGCAAAGCCAATAGCCAGAGAGACAGAGAAGCTGCAGCTGCTGCAGGAAGCGGGCAGGTGGGAGCTATAGACGGAAATCGGCACACTGAAGGTGACTCAATTAGAGAACTGAAAACATAATGCTTTTCCTTTGAAAACTATAAGGAGGTTAATTAAGAGAAGAGATATTTTGAGCCTTTGGATTGGTGGAACATAAAACTGGAGAAAGTTCTAGAACAAAAAGAAGAGGAAAAATAAGATAAAAAAATAATATAACAGTTTTAAATGTCCGTATTGATTAAAGAGCCTATTATAAAATTATGGAGAAAAAAACAGCAAGTCCCAGTCAAGACTCAGCAGGTGATCCCTGTGCCAGGCATGCGTTCTCCATACCCAGAGTTCTGCATGTCTGAACCCACTCATGGACACTTCGATGAAGGGGGCATCCTGAACCACAAGAACATTTCCCTCAATGTCACCTAGTTTTAAAACCATGCAACCTAGGCCTAAAGCCAGGGAGACACTCCTGTAAACTTGATGAGAGGCTGAGGCAGGAGAACAGTGGCCAAGAATTCAAGGTCAGCCAAGGTTACGTGAGACTCTGTCTCTCAAAGGAAAACTTGAAGCAAGCATAAAACCATCTCCAGATGCCTTAGCATTCCTGCAGTGATTCTTCTCATCGACAGACAAGGATGCTTCTGGATAGTCAGAAACTTGGGACAACTAATGGTCTCCTACTGCGTGGGAGAAGGCTGTCAAAACACATCTGAACTGAAGGAGAAAAGCATCTAGAAATAGCACCAAGAGAAGCCAGGATGAAGGATGAACTTCAGTGCATCACCTCAACCCTGAGTGGCCAATGAGTGCATGACAAGTCATGAGTTTTATAAGCAGAGGCCACCTTTGAAAGGGAAGACCATTAAAGCAAGGCCAGGATGAACACCATAGCAAAGAAGAAAAAGGAGAAACTGACAAATAAAAGTAGCTGTGAATTAGAGGCATGAGTGGAAAGGTCTTTAATGTTCCTGCTAAGCATAGGAGTGGGTCAGGAGCTCCATCATACTGATGCCATTTTTCCATAAGATCAAGAATGATCATTAAATAAAAGTTTTCAGAGAAGACACAGGAACCCAAATGCTAAGTTGGAAAAATACACAGAGGTTAAAAGGAAATGATGCAAGTGAGCAGCAGACGTAGGGAGGGGACTATCACTGAGGGACAAGAGCTGGACTCTGCTTCCACCCCGGTCTTATTTGTGACTGGGGATATCTGAGGCACCAGATAGAATAAAGCTTCAGCCACTTAGAACTTACCCACAGAGCTCCAGCAGAGGCAGAGAAGCTCTCTTTAGGGTTTGCAGTTCACTCTTGAAGCCACCATTTCAGTCAAACGTTATCCCCATGCTAAGTTAGAGCAAATGATGGAAGCGGTGTTGAGTGTAGTTTTGCTCTTGTTTTTCTGTACAACTTGGTAAAGAACTCACAGGGCTAGGAGATCGCTCAGTGGGTAAAGTTCTTGCTGTGAAAACTAAGGACCTGCACTTGGTACCCAGCATACACATCCTGCTAGTGTAGTGGGAGCCACTGGGGAGGCAGAGACAGATGGATCTTGAAGCTCATTGGCCAGGCAGCCCAGCAGAAACTACATACTCCAGGTTCGGTGAAAGACCCTGTCTCAAAGCATAAAATGGAGAGTAGTTGAGGGAGATGACACTGAGACTTGGCTATGGCCTCCACACATGAATCTGCATGCGCACACACAAGCACACACATATTCACACACATGTATGCAAAACACACACACATACCACCACCACCACCACCATCACCACCACCACCACCACCACCACCACCAAAAACTTAGGAAAAAGAGAACTCCACCAAGGCTCTGGGATTAGGCTCTGTGGACACAAACATGAGAAAATGACAACATGCCACTCCCAAGAACCACAGATGGCACTCCCAGACTAAGGACTTTTAATAAACGCATACACAGACATACCCACATCCTAAAACATAGAAAGCAAAGCATCTGCAGACTGGGTACTTATGACGCTTGATCTGAATGTCAACACCCATCTTATTCGATGTGGGTCCTGCTCTCCTCCAAAACTGTGGGGACCATGAGGATTGCAAGGGATGAAGGGGCAAACCGTGCCACTCCCCACTCAGCCACAAGACTGTCTTGATCCTGAGGATGCTGCCAGGAAACTCTCTGGAGTTAGATAGGCAGGCTAGTACCAGTCACAGGGGCAGAGGACACTTACCCACACTCCTGCTCTCTTGCCCTTGCCTCTCACACCAGCTCGCCCTGCCAGCGGCTCTCCCAGCTCTTCCACCTTGCCCCAAACAGACCAATCCTAAGTGTACACTGAGTTGATATATACTGGTCAAGTACTAAAAAGAACTGTGCTAGTGAAAGTACCAAGCAGAGGGAGATGCTGGGTAAGCACATTTCTGTCCCGAGTAATCGCTCTGCATGAGGCCAATTCTGCCTGTTTTCAGCACACTGACAATTCATTTACTTTTGAAAAAGTAAGGTATTGGTTGAGCAGGTTTGCCTCGGGTGTATTTGAGAAGATGTAATCAGATATATTATACTAAGTGCTTCTGGGCCAGGAGGTGATCCATGAAGCAGTGAGCATCAGCTAGCGGGGGCTGGATTCACCAACCTCTAAGGAATTCATATCTAATGCAGGTTAACTGGACATATCTGCCAACTGCATAATGAAGGCCCTGCTTATTTTTAGACAAGTATTAAAACTGCCAAATAGAGAAAAATCTGAACAGTCTCCTCTTGTCTGTTCCCACTTTGGGATAGGAAACTGAATATAGGTTATTATGTGAAGTTAGACATAAGCCACATTTAAAGAAGTAGATGCATTCGTTTTGTGCACCTGATATTAACATTATAATTATGTATATTTTTAAGTGCTTTAAGCATCACTTTAAGTCAGGTTTTCCCCTTTCTCTGCAAATTAAGACAAGGTTACCTAGTGAACTCTGAATTGCTCCCACCACCCTGGTAATTATGTGTTTTTCTCACTGGACTGCCATCAGTGAGGACTTGTATAATCTGTAGCCCAATCCTTAGGAAAATGTAGCTGCAGGATAAACACTTCCGACAGATGATCTGGTTAAGTGATAGATAACCATGACTAGAACTGTGCCGTAGTTACATCAGATCACCCACTTTCTGAGATGGATTTTCTGAGTTTCAGTGATTCTGTGACATGTTTGCGCTCACTGATCTTATTTCATTGATGAGATGCTTTGGCTTGCCCCACAATAAGCTGAGATGGTAACTTTCAAATGACTGTTCCGGAATCCATTCATAGGAATTTAATTTTGAACCCTGAAAGGGATATTTTCCAGGAACTTTAAAGTCACTGTCTGCAACACAATTTCAAAATAACCTCATATTCTCCTGAATGTTTCCAGTTGTAAAATGCCTTAATAAACTTGAAAACGAAATTGCTTGCACAGCTGTGAAGCCTACACGGAGGGAGGCCATACACCTAAAACACCCTCACGTTCCCCTCTATCCTCATGTTCTATTGGATAAATATTTAGGGAGAAGAAAAACGGTCTTAGTGATAATTAAAACTGGAAATGTGTATCTCAGGGACTGAATTCTGGGAATCATTGGGAAGAGATTAAAAACAAGACATGGCAGAGATGGTTCACCAGGTAAGAACACACACTGCTCTCACAGAGGACCCGTGTTCAATCCCCAGCACCAGCGTCAGGTGACTCACAACCACCTGTAACTCCAGCTCCAAGGAGATTTGATTCTGATGCCTCTGGCCTCTGAAGGCAGCTGCAATCACACACACACACACACACACACACACACACACACACACACACACACACACTTTAATATAATAAAAATAAATCAGAAAAAGAGACAAAAATTATCAACTCTCTAAAGTAGCTACAATCCTAGATGAGATAATATTTTATTGCCCAACTTTGATCCAGTTTGTCCTTTCAGTATCATATACTCAGTAACATGTGCAGAAAATACAAAGAACTTTATGTCTTCACAGACAAGGGACTTTGGAGATTATTCCAACCAGAATCTACTTGTTATTTCTGGTGTTTTCTGTGTGTAACACTAGATTTGACTCTAGCATTATTATTATTATGGGGATGTTGACATCCTCATCAAAGACTGCTATGTGAATTGCTCTAAGTGGTAAAGCCAGTTTCGTGCACTCTCTGGCGTGGGATACCTCAGTAGAGCCGCATCCCATCAGTGTGATTTCTGATAGTGAGATCTATTCCTGCTTCGTACTATTGCCAAACAAAATATGCAGATCCTCCGCCTCAGACACCTGATCTTTAAAATGCAGAACCGTTTGTAACAATTTTAACGCTAACTAAGTACACTTTGATGAGACAGCGTTTAATAAAATGCTCATTAATTTCATCATTAGCAAGGGTATGCTCAGAAGTAAGCCAGTTTCTTATGTCACACCCAATTAGCATCCCATGCTAGTAATCCCATTAGTATTGTTGAATTCACTAATGGAAAAACTAATGGGCATGCTACCAGGGCACATTAATTGGGCACGACACCAGTTCTGGTTTTAATTATTAAACTACGATAATGAAATGTGTGTTTGTAAAATATTAAAATGTTGAAATAGAGTTGAAGAAAATTTAAAAAAAATATATGTAGAAAAAAAGCAGAGAAAGGAAAAAAGTCTTGGACTAGAGATAACTTTAAAAATGGTCATAGGTCTCCTTGACCAGGTTGTCTACATAAGTTGGGCTATTGACCGTATAAGAAGCAACTACTTGTACTTGTTGGAAATTAAAACTCTTTTTTTTTAAACATTGGTAACATAAGATTCTATACAGCATCTGTGTTGCCAAGTATATTATGAGGCTTGACAATGGCCAATTAAATGTATAGGATGGATATGTTCTATCTTTAGGAAAATGTAAACAGAAATATCTCATGTAAGAAACCATAGTTAATGCCTTGTGCTCTGCCATGTAAATATATTACATTAGATATTTACTAGGTTTTTTTTCCCTTATGAAAAAAATGTTGCATGAAGTTGTTAGAATTTGGTAGAATATTCTAGATAACTTTCTTCAAAAATGTTTATATTTTTGAGTATGGATATTTGCCTGCATGTGTCTCTACATCATGTGTGTGCAGTCCTAGAGGAGGCCACAAGAGGGCAGTGAATTTCTCAGAACAGGAACTACAGATGAGTCTGAGCCACCATGTGGGTACTAAGAATCAAGCCCAGGTCCTCTACAAGAGCTGCCAGTGCTTTTAACCTCTGAGCCATCTCTTCAGCCCCAATTCAAGATTATTTTTTAAAATACATGCTATTTAAACCAACCTTCTTTGTATTTCTAAGAACTTGCATCAACTTTCTATTTGATTTTTCTCAGGTAAATGAAACTTGTTATTAGATTTATCTTCCTTAGGTTTGGAGGAATCTTCTTTCTTTGTCACAATAGTAAATGCTGGCTAATGGGGATGACATTTCTTCTGTTTATTCTGATTTGCAGATTGAAACTGTGTCCCCTTGGCTCTAATGTGTTAGGCTATTTGTTCTTTCTCTTCTTTGCTTCCATACTTTTGCCTGTTTTGTTATTCTGTCCTCTTGCTATGGCATTTATTGGGACTTATCCATTCAAGAACTTAATTCTCACTGTGTTATTACTACCTTACTAGAGATAGAACTCTTAGATTTGTAGATTATAAGCGTTGAATACTAATGTTAATTATACATGTAAGTTCAATAATTATTCACTTTAACATGTCTTGTCTCCCATCCCCTCTTTGAATGCATGTTATGAAATTATTAACGATGAGACACTAATTTTTCTGATGCTTATTTATTCTTAGAGTAATTAGTCACAGCTTTTCTCAGTTTTAAGTTCTTCTCTTCCTCTTTACAATTCTTCCATGAACAACACAATATGAATATAGGTATCCAAAATACAAGTGCCTTTGTAAGAGACTCTGGTCTGGAGAGTTCTTTTCAGACTTGGTCACTGTGGTTTTCAGATATACACTACGGGATGGTCACAGCACCTGCTAGATGGCAACTTACTTGTGTGTCAAGCTCCATCTCCATGAGTGGCTGCTTTGTGTTGGGAATCATAATGCCACAGTCTGAGAACTGGTTCAAAACAAATATACAGTATCAGTGGCATCCTGAGTGTGAGCATTCATTCATTCATTTGTTCACTCATCTGTTCATTCATTCATTCACTCTCTTAAGGGATCACTAGTGGAAGTTACTACAACTGATGATCAGAATAAACAATACAGTGATGGACAGTGGCATGAAATCATTGCCATCAGGCAGCAGGCTTTTGGCCAAATCACTCTTGATGAACGTTATACAGGTAAGCAGTGTGTGTGTGTGTGTGTGTGTGTGTGTGTGTGTGTGTGTGTGTGTGTG
>OU015747.1:139160100-139189156 GCA_907169655.1 Acomys percivali
AGGGGGGAGCATGTGGCCTTGTGAAACCAATGAGGAGAAGGGAGGCCACACTCCCCTTCTCCTGCCTCCTTGTAGCTCCCAAAGGTCTCCCTCTGGATCCGACTTTGGAAGGATTTGAGGACATTCCGGAGCCAAACTATAGCAGGGCATCTGTTCTCTTCATGATCTCACTTAACAGCCCCCACCCCAATTTACCGTAATGAGTTTATACTGTAGAAGTGTGTACACTGACTCGTGCGTTCATTTTCAAGGTATGAATATAAACTGTAACTGTTCAGATTCATGGCACGCATTCACAAGTGACATCTCTGGTGGGCCCCAGAGCTCTTGGTTAGTATGTGAGTGTCACAGTTCCTGTGTATACGTCAGGTGACAGATGCCAGCACGCAGGTTATTTTGAAAAATGTTGCCAGGGAGTTTTTATTGCTATGATGGGTCAGCATCCCCATTTCCCTTATTATACAATTGGACCATGTCATGTCTGTCTTTAAAGCTCAGCAAGGGGTTAAGCAAGCCTCTGAGGGATAACTGGTGAACAGCGCCCTCCCTGCCACCACGGCAGAGGCTGAAGGGGACTGTGAGGTACTACTATCTGTCACTTCCTTCCCGCCCATCTCTGTGTACAGCCCATCCTCCAACACCGCCCTGAGGAGGAGCAGTGTGTCTGGGCATACTTAGACTGTTCCTCAGTCAACACTCAGACCAGCCTCCCGCCTCTTAGTTGATTGGCTATGAAAGTCCTTGAACTATGTGTGAAACAGAACTGTAGTGATGTTCATTTTTTCAGCATTCTGTGCTTGCCGTAGCTTCTTGAGGGACCAAGCAGCGTGTTGGATGTGCATGAGTGTGTCACTGAGGAAGTAGTCTGTTTCCTCTTCCAAGGTAAATGATAGTCATCTCGAAGCCCCCACTAGACAGCAGGAGGGGTGTAATGGTACTGATGTGTCTATTCTTTTGTGGGATTTTTAAACAAATTGCGTACCTCTCCCAGATGTTTGCCACCCATTTTCAGTGCCTGCAGTATGCTGATGTGTGTACATGCTCTTGTCTTCAAGGATTCCTGGAGCTTCGGTCAGATACATTTCATGCTGGAAAGAACTTTGAAATTTCCCTGAAGTTTCAGACCAACCAACGAAATGGATTGCTTCTTTTCATTCACAACAAAGAGGGACCGGATTTTCTTGCTGTACGTTAATGAACTTAATTAAGTTTATTTTAAAATATCAGGCCCAACTTTGAAAGAGATAAATTGTGTGTTTATACTAGACCAAATTGGGTGTTTTTTTTTAAACTTACCTTTATTTTTGTGTTTTTCTTCAAGTAGTCTTTATTTTTACAGACCTGGGAAATTACTTATACGGTTAAGACAATTTTTTAAACTGACCGTTCTACAAATGTTATGACTTGATCAAAACAGAGCAGATGTTAAAATTTAAGAGAATCCAATTTAGTTTCTTGATCATGGAAAATACCTCTTAATTATCTCTTGAAATAGTTTCAAAATGGACTTTATGTAGTTCATCCAACATCTGATAAAACATAGTATGATGGATGCCAATGAGAAAAACACCCTGTCTGAGGACACAGTTACCATCTTTCATGTCTTCTGTTTCCTCATCTCTAACCAGAATTAATATGAAATCATAATCTTATGTTGCTTATTGCTATGTATTTTATAGTTTGATCAACATATATGAGTGAATGTTAGAGATTTTGAGATTTATAAAAATGTTACTTACTGTATTTGAAGGAATTTCTACTTATTCACTGTGCTCTAAGTTAGTCACATTTTCCATGGAGGTGGTCCATTTTCAGGGCTGTGTAATATGCCTCTACTCAATAATGCATTGGTTATTTCCGTGTTTTTGCTATGATAAAGAGATTAATATGAGAGCTTCGTACATTTTTCTAGGTACAGTGTGAGACGGTATTAACTGTTTTCCATTTATCTTTGACGTTCAGTCAGGTGCTATTGTTGAAATAGAGTATAGCACTGGAGAGATGGCACAGCAGTATGGATAATACATCCTCCATCTCACTGGTCCATCCTGAGTTTATGTGTTTATGTCCTGCCTCTTCCAGCAACAGCTCTCTCAGTGTTTTCTGCACCTTTTGAACTCAGTGTCATCTGTGGTGTAATCCCTTCTGGCAGTCCAGCCCGTTCACCTGCTGGTCGTGTGGTGACCGTAGTGAACCCTCTCCCATTGGTCACGCTAAAAGGATGAGTGATGTCTTATTCATTGTTTTTTTTTGTGTCACTTTGACCAAATACCTGACAGAATCAAAAGGGAGACAATTATTTTGGCTCGCTCTGTGGTGCTTGGCTCTTTTAAGAACATCATGATGGCAGGAACACACCCCACAAGCTTCTGCTTTATGAAGGACAAGGCATGGGGAGAGGTGGGCATGGGAAAATGACAGGGATGGGCCAGGGAAACGGGTGACACACACGTCAGTGACCCACATTCTCCAGTCAGCCGGTGCATCCCACAACCACCATCTCATAGAAGTTTATTCTGATTTTACAAATGTATGTGTATTTATGTGCACGAGTGCTTTGTGTGCATATATATCAGTGCACCACATGTGTGCAGGTGCCCATGGGACAAGAAGAGGTGGAGAAGCCATCAGGAACCAGCATAACTGATGGCTTTGTGCAGCCGTGCAGGTGCTGGGAACCAAACCCAGGTCCTTTGCAAGAGCAGCAGGTTCTCTCATCCGCTGAACCATATCTCTGTCACCTCTTCTCAGTCTTTTTACCCAGTGGGCTAAACCATGGCAGAGGTCTGAACAAGTGGGATCAGCCCCGGAGATGCCCTTACCTACACACACAGGGGTGTCTGCCATATGATCAAGTTAACAGTCTCGGGGCCTTGATTTTTTGCACACTGTTCTGTGCAGCCTGCTGGAAGACCTACTGTATACTTTTGGTTTTAAATGAGAGATTATTAAGTATACAGCAAGTAAAAGAATGCATAGCGAGTAGCAGAAAGACAGAACAAGACAGACGGCACAATACCATCACATCATGTGCTCCAAACCCCCTAGCAGAAATCCATTAAGTCCCCATTAAGTCCCTCAGCTAAAGTTTCAGTGAGGCCTGAAGAGAGCAGGATGGCCCTGGGACAAGACTTCCAAGTGAAAAAACCAGCAACAGTAGAAAGGAAAACTCACCAAAACTGGATCTCAGGACAGTGGGCAGAACCTGAGTGGGGAGGTTGAGGCAGTCAGCTGGAGTTCTCAGTTGAGCTCGCTCTGCATGGATGAGCTTCCAATACTCAGCATCCAGGTTCTCCCTCCCAGTGCAGCTACCTTTTCTGTCATAGCAATAGGCACCATTAACCTTTTACCAGGAAGAGCTGTCCTTCTGCTGTTCTGACGGATGCAGTGGTGCAGTGATGTCACTCTTGCCCTCCTTTGCTCTTGGTACAGCCCAGGCTGTCCCCAGACAAGGGGACACTTGTCTGATGACACTTCGAGACAAACATGCTTAAATCTGAAATGGGATGGGACAGCCCTGTTTCCTGAGCCAGTGTCTCAGCGTACGCAAGGCAGCACGTGACATTTGCGAGCATGGCAGGTACCCAGCCAACAGTTAGTCCTGGGCAGTGGGCACTCGTGCATTGCTTTATGAAACACTTCTTGGAGACTTCCTGATCGCCAGTACGGTTGTTCTTGTCGTAGTGGTGGGGGATCCCAAGCGTGGTCCCTACACTTGCTTGACAATTGGCTCAAGTGTGGATGGGGCCTTTGCCCCAGTTCCTCTAACCCTTTCTTGACTCTCAGGGAGGGAGTGAGGGGCTTGGGTGTCCTCTGTCTATGTGACATCCCATCACTCTCTTGGCTATGTGAGTGCTCCAGATTGCCCCTTTGCTATCTGTGAAATCTTGGGGGGGAATGGAATGCCTGCCTGCTGAGGATGTATCATAGGTATCTACATAGAGGGCATATTCTTTTCCTATCAACATTTAATTTATTTTACTTAACATGCTGATCTCAAACTTTCAGCTAGTATGGCATCTGATTTCACATCTAAAGGTACTAGGAGTGTGTATTATGCTTGAATTACAGCTGGTTCAAAATAAAAAATGGTAGGTAAAATAATGATGATGTAATATTTTGAGGGGAAACATGTGAATGCTCCCTTACACTGAAAATTTGGGTAAAATATGCTGACATTAGAAAATGGTGCATTAATCTAAAAGACTACACACAGAGGCAATTATGCTAGAGATTCAGATAAAACTGAGACACTGAATCAAAATATATCTTACAAATTTGAAATTGAGTTCACTAACCATTTAAAACAAGCTTCATCAAGCTTGACATTTCATTTTCTTATTGTCTTGTCAAATTTTCCCCCAAATTAAATTGATACATGCAGTCGTATTTTCTCATTTTCTAAGAACTCAAAAATGGAGTCATAGATCCTAGCATTCTCTGTTCTCCGGTTTGCCAGTCATTTACAGGAGGATTTAATCTGTTAACTACGTTACACAAAAAGCTGGTGTCTCCACAATATCATACTGTGTAGTATAATCATTGCTGGGTGTGGATTTGTTTGACTCAATACAACATTCTTCATGGCAATTGTAAGCTTGCAAAATATTTCATTATCCATTACTTCGGCTCTGCTTAGGATAAAGTGGAATCGTTTATTGGGTGCTTTCAGGGAAGTGTCTTTCCTTTCCTCAAAAGAACCGACCTTCTGCTCTCATCTTCGCTGCCGTCCTGCCCCTTTTTGACGCGCCTCTTTGCTTCTTTGGATTTGAAACGCAGATGGAGCTGAAGAGTGGACTGCTGAGCTTCCGGTTACATTCCCGCCTTGTCTTTACTCAAGTGAGTCTCAGGCTGGGCCTGGCCTGCTGCGGTGGAAAGTGGAACACAGCCATTATCAGAAAGGAAGGCTCCGTGGTGTCAGTTGGGGTAAATGAATTCATGGAGCAGACAGCACAGGCTCCAGACTGGACCCCGCTGCTGAATTCGCCCGTCTATGTGGGCGGGATCCCGCCGGAGCTGCAGGACTCCTACGGACACTTGACTCTGGAGCAAGGTAAGTTCCTGCCAGAGCCACCATTGGAAATGGCCCCATCCCACCAGGCTTTGACTATGTTTCAAGTATGGCAGGAGACTCGAATGGAAATAATACGCAATAACCTTCCTTCCCTTTTCTTACAGATCTTTAAACTCAACACAAGAACAAAAATAAAGCAATTACTGGATATTTCTTAAACAGATTTGTAATGTATCTTTCTTTATCTTTTAAGTTTTAAAGATTTGTTTATTTTTATTTTATGTTTGTAGCGTGCCTGAATATATATGTATGTATGCCTCATGATGCAGTGCCTGCAGAGGCCAGAAGAGGGCATCAGATCCCCTGGAACTAGACTTACAGAAGGTTAGAGATACCATCTGGGTGCTTGAACTAGAAACCAGGTCTTCTGTAAGAGCAGCCAGTACTCTTCACTACTCAGGCAGCCCCAGACAGTTTTCTATGTTGTTTCTAAGAGTATTTCAATACACCTTATATTCAACATATTTATTCCAACATGCCTTCAGCGAATAAAATTGTCACATACATAAATCAATTTTATATCTATTACATGCATATTTTCTTTAAAAACAGACATAGTTTGGGATTTTTGAATATTGATCATCTACATGTGAAGGTAAAAAGCTTTATAGATGTAAATGAACAACCAACAACAACCAGCAAAATACTACAACTAATTTCATATTTTTCCACCTTTGACATCAGAGCTCATTATCTCCATGGCTTTTCAGTAGAATTTGGGACAGAAAAAGCGCATGAAGTGGTAGATTTAGTGGAATTCCAAATACACTTGTGAAAACTTAGACAGCTTTATCAATAATCATCAGAAATGGAAAAGAGTTTTCACTTAACCCAGCATGAGCTAAGTGCCCTCCTGGACTATGTAGTGAGACCTCTGACCCAAAGACACATGGAGGAAGCTCACAGTGCCTGAGTGCACCCGCAGCACTTCTCCTGAGACATCATCAGTTCCCGAGTTATATCGCTGTGAACAACCCGGTGCCACAGTTCGGTACCCTGTTTCAGTCTTTTGTAGTGAGAGTTTTTGGTTTCTTTAAAAACACAGAAATGTTTTTAGTTGTTGTTGTTGTTTTGTTTTGTTTGAATCCCAGCCGTGAGGTACGGGGTGTTCCTTCAGATTGTCCACAGCATTTGACTGTGGTTTCCTCCAGCTCTAGCAGAGGTGTGGTTTTTGCCAGCTGCGGAGAGCTTTATGTTTGGAATTCTAGAGGGATCCTCCAGAGGGTATATAACACCAGAGCCCTGAGAGGCACCGTGGCTGCTGCTCCTGCTGCTGCGGCTGCTTCCTCTTCTGTTGCTGTTTGCTGGATTGCTGGCTGGAGAAATCATGATGAGAGAGATCAAATTTTCCCTAAGGAACTTGACGCCCTGGTCATCAAGAAGTACTCTAACAACGCTGATGACCCATTTCCCCTCTAGCCTTCTTTCTCTCCTACATAGTGTTAGGGGTTAGGATGGGTAGGGGTGGTGTAGGGATGTAGGAAAAAGAACCCAATACAGTAGCCAAAAGCCCCGCTGCACTCTTCAGCTTGGTTTTCGCCATTGCTCCACCTCCATGACTTGGGGAATGCACAGAAACTCCCAGAGCGCGGCCAAGCATGCTCTCACATAGAGAATGTGCTCTGTATGTTTTTAAATCCACGCACCATGAATGGTTAAAATTCCCATGAAATAGTTCTTTCCTATTTGGTAAGTACATAAAGATTTAAATGACTTTGCATAGAAAATATATGGAGCGCTGTGAGGAGACATCCAGCCGAGTAGCAGTAAGGAGTTAATGAATAACCAGGATCTAAGACAGTAATGACATTTTCAAGGCACTTAAGATGTAGCAGCTGCTAAAAATATTACATTCATACAAGACTGTCTAGATTTTTCAGGCTTTCCAGTATTAGAAAGAATCTGGCAATTCTCTGTGAGTAAGAACACCCCGTCCTGTTTACATGGGGCTGAGCAATGTTGGATAAAGCAACCTATTCTGCCAGCCTTAGACTTTAGCATTATACATAGCCCTGCTACAATCAACGGCCTCAGAGTTGTGAATTAAATGGAATAGCAAGCTGATACTGAGAGAAACTTAAAGTATCAACATAGATCCCAGGGGAACAATTTACCTATACTAGATATAAATATTAAAGCATTTTTTATGTATGCATAGACTAAAATTTCTTGGTGTGTATTGTCCGTATCATGTCTTTGAACCACTGATAAACTATTGAAGTCTAGTATGTCTGAGTATAGTAAGAAATTTAAGTTAGTTTTCATCATCACCATCATCTTCATCTTCTTCTTCATCTTCCCAGGTGCACTGGAATGGGATGAAGTATTGATAAAAAATAAAATTAAAAAAAAAACCTAGGCTTTGAGACATCCCCATCCTATGCTTTAAGATTCTGTCTCAGATACTTTGAGATACATTGATCTACTCTACCTGGATATATAGTCACTGGAGAGGCTGTCCCCCACATGGAGGCACAGCCTCCGGGCAGCCACGTGTAAATGAAATGAAGCATATTTGCTTGCTGTACCTCTTTCAATCCTCTCAATAGTCTCACTTTTTCTTCCTTCATCCTTTTCTGTGCTTCCTAATTAGAGCCTCTCTTTCCCAGGATCTTTTTTTGTGTGTGTGGTTATATTTATGCTATTGTTTCTCTAGCCATTAATGTAATTGTCCTTTGAATCATATGTAAAATTAATTTTCCTTTGTTTTCAAGTTCTGGGCAACTTAATTTGCTAGACCTGTAACACCTCACAGAATTGTTGGAGTTTATCTTCTCAGAAATACCACTTACGATAAGCACTTGCATACAGGCCAGATGTAACCAGCCCAGGGCACATAATAATAGCACAGTGTAAAGTCTGCCCAAAGAACCTGGAAGACAAGGAAGGGGCAAGCTGGAGCCCAGCCTGCCTGCCTGTCAACACACACACACACACACACACACACACACACACACCACACACATATACCACACACACACACACACACACACACACACACCACACACACACCACACACACACACACACACACACACTGCTCTTCTGATCCTTCCGCAAAGACACCTGGGGCACCTTCTAGATAGTTAGACATTTGGGTGACAGAGACAAGGAAATAGGGTGCAGCGACTTCTGTTGTTTTGTACGAAGGCAGGGGGAGTAAGAAAAGGTCGCCATCCTGTCAAAAGAAATTCCTTTCTCAGCGTTTTATTATCATGTTCATCCAAGTTTTGAAGTGTCTTGGGAGTGTTGGGTGGCACAGAGTTGAGAGGACAAACCACCCCCTCTGGGGAGTCCCCATTCTTTCTGTTCCCCTTGGGGGGGAAGCACAGCAGGATCCACAGGTGAACTCAGCTGTCAGAAGTCTTTGGCTTCAGCAGTTGGTGCCAGAAAATCTCCTTCTGGCCTTGCTAGACTCCCTTTATGCGCAAAACGGAAGGTAGCTACCATACCTGTGGCCTTTCCTGACTTTAAATATATATGCAGTGAATTGGTTTTTATGTCATTAGATTTTTTAACTTTTGAAAATGTGAGTGAAACATAATAAACATCAAACAGACTTATAACGAGCTTTTGTTTTGTGTGTGTGTGTGTGTGTGTGTGTGTGTGTGTGTGTGTGCATGTATTTATAGGCATACATTGTGCCTGCTTGTGAATGTGTGTGCCTTTGCATATGGAGGCAAGAAGTCAAACTTTGGTGGTATTCCTTGTATACGTCCACCTATTTATTTATGTGTTTAGTTATTTATTTTGAGATGATATTCCCTGAACCTTAAGTAAGGGGCGTGGTAGAGAGGTAGCATTTATGGCTGAGCCTTCCATAGCCATTTCTCTCTGTACTTTGACTAGCTGTGAGTTTTTGTTGCACAAAGTAGTTTCTCTAATGATGTCTGAGAGCTGCACCAATCTATGGATACAGAGTCATAAATTTAGAGGGCAGTTTTTTTTTTTTTTACTAAGTATTGTATTAGATTCACCCGTGGGGCCTTTGACTTATAGTACCAGGCATGTGTTTCCTTCTCTAGATCTGCCCTTAAATTCAATAATAAAACAATTGGTTGCTCCCATAACATTCATGCCACTATTGTACCCATCAGCATATCTTTTCCAGTCTGTTATTGTTAGAGCTTGCGAAGTGCATAGCTTGGCGAGACTGATGGTAATGTTTTATCCCCTAGCAACCTGCACATCACACCTCATTACTATGAAAGCTAGCCAGCAGGGAAGAAGCTCCCTGACCAGCCACATCTTGATTACTCCACGTACTGTGATCAAAGCCTGTGGTATCTTCAGTAATATGCGTTTACCATCAGGTTCTGATGATGATCAGCATTTTTAATTTGGTTTCCAACGATAGAAATTAGGTCCTCATAACTGCAAAACAAGCACTGTACAGGTTTGAACCATCCCTCCAAAAGTTTTGTTAACCATTCTAAGTAGACCTTTTGGTGGCATTGTGTACAAACACCAATGCACATTCATCACCGCCCCCAGAATAGTGTAGAACTTCTTACAGCAGCGTAGGCACATTATGAAAGTTACTGTTGTTTCGCCCTCTTTGTGTGGGGAGAGAATAGGACACAGGTTGGTAAGAGGATGCTCACATGTATCATCAGAAAATGACTGCTGTTAATAGCAGAATTCTTTGCTTTAAATTTCCTAAAAAAAAAAAAAAAAAAATACATCTTATCTCAAGCCTCACTTCTTCCAACTCAATTCAACCAACTTTTTTCATGTCTACCATGTATTGAAGATAGACTAGTAGTATTGATCAGTCGGGCCTGAAGGAATTGGAATAATAACCAAAGGCGTCTAAAAGGAAATAGTCTGTGGCTTAACATGATAGAAGAAATAATAGGATATTGGCTAAACACCAAGGGGAGCAATTTGCCTGTTTTACTCTTTATGAACACTAATAGCATACTCAGACTTTTCAAACTTGACATTGCATTGTGCATAAAACAGGTGAGTGTTTGTAGGGGATTGTGACTGATATCTAGCCTCAGCCTTGTGCATTCTAATTTGGGGAATATTTCAGGGCATTGTCTGGCCAGACTTTATGGAACTGACCTCTGTCAACATGTCTTCAAAGGAACTGCCATTCCTTGGCTGAGCAGATATCTGTTTGTATTTGCTCCCTAGCAAACACATAGTGAAGTCTACAAATGCATTTGTTCACATTCTCTGCCAGTGGCAGTCAGTGTTTCAAGCTTAGCATGTAGGAAACACATTCCGTGATGTATATGGGGTTAATGTTGTTGACATTGAGTGATGGACTTTGCTAGTGTGAGTGTGAACCCCGTGTGCATTCAAAGGTGTATATTTAAGATGATGGAGTATAGAAAAAAGAGTTCAGAGCATTGTACACTTGTCTTTTTCTTCTGGTTTAGCTGGAACATAGTCCATATCTGTGAAATTATTATTATACAGCTCATGGGGTGTCTGGGATAGGGGCTCCCAGTACATGAGAATCATTTTTTTTTTCTGCTGTCCTATATAAAGTTTTCATAGTCTATCTTATTCCTAAATCATACAAACTCAAGGGTGATTCTGGGGGCACCCCTATGCCCCCCCTTATCACATTGATTAGACCCATGGAGACTCCAGCCTCACTTGTGTGAAAGTTTACATTTTACCCTATGGTTCAAAGAATTTAGAAAATCTAGGCCTATACAGGCAAAAGAAATTCTAAGTGCCAAGGTGGGATTGTAATTATCTGTGATTATTCAGCTTTTCAGAATGATACCTTGCAACTATTTAGCCGGATGAAAAGCAAGAGCCGTAAAGATTTCTTGAACAAGGCTTGAAAGTTTAATCATTGTCCCTAACTAAGCCCTCCCCCAAGAGGTAGAACCAGAGTACAAAAGCAGTTGGTCATTAATGACCCGAGCCCTTTCTGTGACACGCATCCCTTTCTGTTTGCTAGGGTTCCACGGCTGCATAAAAGAGGTTGCATTTACACGGGGTGCTGTCGTTAACTTGGCATCTGTGTCCAGCCGTGCTGTCAGAGTCAATCAGGATGGATGCCTATCAAGTGACAGTACTGTTAACTGTGGGGAAAATGACTCCATCCTGGTTTATCAGGGATGCCAGCAGAGTGCTTACGAGAGCAGTCTCCAGCCCTTTACAGGTAATGTGGAGGCCTCTAAATTCAGTGCTACAGGCCTGCCATTTGCTTTCTTTTCCCTTGCTGACAGCCCACCGTGAGTTTGTATGAAGCTGGTTTTACACTTTATGCTTCTTATTTCCCTTTAAGAATACCTGTATCGGGTCACAGCCTCACATGAAGGAGGCTCGGTGTCGAGTGATTGGAGCTGGGGACGCACGATGGCCACAGGTAAAGTCTGCTAATTTTCAAACATGACCATCCACACATATGCACATGTCTGTGCACATATGAGTGAGGTACTGAGGCGGAACCAGGTTTGTATGAAAATGGCTATGGAAAAACACAGTAAAGCACTGCATTTGTGAGAGTCTGTAAGTGTTAAGTGCATGCTTGCTAAGGCTCTCGCCTTTCTTTAAATGCAGAGAAAGGAAACTGAGTTACTTACAAATTTAATAGGGGCTACTATGCTATTTCAGAGTAGAAAACCTCTATCAGTTGTCTGTATCCCAAAAGGTGGAAGGCAGACAAGAGGATACCATTAGACAGCGAGATGCTTTCCTGAGTCTCACAGAGAGCTCACTAAAACTTATACTTGTTTAGAATCAGGAATATCTATTATGTCCTAGAAGATGCCTGTCATGTCAATGGCATGCACTGGCAGTGCATTGTGGGCCTCTTCTCAAGAGCAAGAAGTTTCACATTAGCTTAATCCTTTCAAATCAGAAGAGAAACAACAAGGAGGCATGTTTGCGCAGATTTTGGACACCTGAGCAGCAGGTGTGCTGTACTTCTGACTATGATGGCACAATCTTTCCCAGGGTAGCATGACTGGGAGCTATTGATTATGGGTGTTTGGTAGATCAGTAATTTTCCATCAATCTAGTCAAATGTCTGTCAGGAGGTCTAGTACATTAGTGGTGGCTGTTGTCTCTGAGAACAGTTTCCCCAGCCAGTAAGAATTGGCCTAAACGATGCTCTTCACCATGATATTCTTTCATATTTCTCAATAATCGGTTACTGCCTCCAGAAACCGTTAAAGGGACCTTCATTTGAAGGATGTAAAATAGTGAGAAAGACCACTAGCGATATCCTTCAAGGCTTGCTGCCTATATATTTTTCAGAGAAGATCATAGGTGAATATCCTAAGATGACATAAATAATTCCCTACTTACAGACAAGACATTCAGGTGAGCATTCTCTTAAAACTCTCCTCAACCTCAGAGTGAGTGTAAAATTCAGAATAAAATAGCCATTGGTAAGTGACATGTTTCTACCTCTGTTTCATAACCCGCCATGTTCTTAGCAAAAAATGCTACAAAAAAATGCGATTTAGTGCTATCTTGAAAGTATGTGATTTACATAGCTTACTCCCCAATTGGCCCAACTGTGGAGCTCTGAAGGCACAGCCACGATCTGACCACACACCCTGTGCCACGGGTTCACATTTGCAATCTGACTGCAACACCAAGCAGCTCCCGAGGGCGAGAGAATAATTGCTCTATTTAATTATTTTTGAGTTGGTTTTGCTCTGTCCCTTATGAAAAGACCATCTGGTAGACAGTACCATCTTTGCCCTGCACCACATTTCAGAACTAATAAAATCAGCATCTCTCCCCTTGTCTCTTTCCTGGCAACTTGGTTGTGTGCAGTGTTTTCTGTAGACACCTGTAGTGTTTTAAGCTCAGAGAGTGCTGTTCTCCGCATCTCCGCTGTCCTTAATGTTCACTTTGTTTCCCTTCAAGCTGTTCTGTTGTATTGGTCTGAAGAGTAAAGTCAGGGAGGAGACTGTTTGATGTGGGAAACCCGACTGCCTTCCAGCATCCATTGATGGGGCTCAGAAGCCCAGGAGCAGTTAGAGCTGCATTCTTATCCATCATCCTGCCACTCCGTTCTTTGGGCTCTTTCTTTGTGTCCCCAGTGCAGTCAGCTGTGATGAAGTTGTTACTGATCAGAGCTGTGTAAATATCTAATAAATAGTTAAAGGTTATAGATTTTCGAAATCAGGGCTCCGCTTGCTTTTATAGTTCCTGTAAGCGTGCTCATTTTGCTTTGAGATACTCTGAAAAGAATGTCTCCAAAACGGATTTTGAAGTCTATCCAGAGCACCAACTCCCTTAACCCCCCCCCAAATGCAATTAAAATTGTATCCTATATATCATCATATCTGCTGGAGCTTTGCTTTTGGAAAGCCATTTAAAAAACAATTGAATTTGGAAAGTGGGAATAGCCATTCAAGTACCATACACAATCACATGTGTGATTTTTCTTTTTTTTCTCTTTTGGCTACATGGAAGGCATAAAAGTGTCAGATCAGTGTGTATAATAACAGTCTAATTACCTTGATCCAAAGTGGCACATCGTTATATTGCCTCACCTTGTTACCTGCCGACCATGCACCTCCTTCCTGATGAGCATTGCTTAAACACGTCGGATACAGTCAATGTTTTGGGGGAAACCTGGTCTCAACTTAAAAGGATGTTATGTCGATGGAGTTTTGATGGTTTTGAAATATAGCTTAAACTGAATGGCTCAAGATGTGCAGTCATCTTAAATCAATGCTGAAAAGTTACAACTCTAATAAATTGTATTTATGCTAATGGTCGAGCCTGATTTACAGCTGCCATTAAAAGCGAAGGATAGGAGCAGGCGTGCTCTCAGAGTGGCACTTGCTCGCCCTCTCCTATTCTTTCCTAGCTCCACAGAGTGTGCCAACTCCCTCAAGAGCCCACATCATAAATGGATATAGCGTTGAGGTGGCCTGGGATGAACCTGCTGTGGTGAAAGGCATCCTGGAGAAGTACATTCTGAAAGCCTATGGTGACGACAGCCCCCGACCCCACGTGCCCTCTGCCAGTGCTGAGCTCAATGACACCAACGTCCGAACAGGTAAACGAGACCCCTTAGGAGAGGCCATCTTACAGTTGCTTTTGTTTTGGGTTTCTGAAAGCAAAATGTTCCTCGTACTTCATTGCCTGACTACTTGGAATATACATGTTTTACCCAGTGAAAAACAAGAGAACGAGGAGGACCAGGATGGCACACACCTGTATGCACAATGCCTAGGAAGCTAAGGCAGAATAACAGTGAGTTCAAGGCCAGCTCAGGCCATGTTGTAAGTGCAAAGCCAGCCTAGGCAATATAGCAGTACCCTGTTCAAAACAAACAAACAAACAAACAAACACAAAGGAGAAAAAAATCCCCCCCAACCAAACAAAGAAATCAATGTGATGGGATCTTATATCTATTTGCCTAGGATAAAAAGAGTAATTCTACAAAGTACACAGATTCCAGTGAATATATTTCCATTATGAGGTTCATCTTCTCTCCTAAGGACTAGGTTATAGTATTCATAGACTTTGAATATTTCATAAACACCATTTAAAGATCATATAATATATATAGATAAAATATAAATCATATGCATGCCTACATACACATATATATGAACAAATATGTATATGACCACTGTATACATATTTTACCATGAAAAACTTTACTCTTTGGGACTAGCCCAAGTTCACAGAACTATTATTTATTGTAAAATTGCTTGTTAACGCTAATTATCTGAAGGTGGAGGGGGTGATAGCCCTGGCCATTTGACTGGCAAATCAGAGAATCAGGTTTTCATGCTGCAGCTGGCCATGAAGAATGATTAGGAGGGGATACACCCCCACTCCACTGATGCGTCCTATGACAAACTCCATGTGTGCAGGGAGAGCGTGCTGCCTCTTTAGCAAATGCTGTAGCTGATTTAACTAGAAAGCCAGGGAGAAGCCTTTGTCCTCAAGAGGAAAAGGTTCCGCCTGTAGGAAACTGTCTGTATAGCTGGAGTCATGATGGAGGTGTGAGCCTCTCCGTGCACACGTTTTCCATCTCTGACGTGTTAATTTCACAACCCTAGGCCTTTACCCCCACCTTTAGAAGTTTTATGTGTAGTCCAAATGTGTACACATAACATAACCCTGTTTATTTATTGTGAGTTGATTTGTATGAGCACACATGCCACACTCCATATGTTGACGTCAAGAACACCTTATGAAGGTCATTCTCTCATTCTCTCATTTTACCTCGTGGGACCCACGGCTTAAGCTCAGGTCATCGAGCTTGGTGGCACGTTTCTTTACCTGCTGATCCAGTTCATCATCCCACAGCCAAATTATATATATACATACATATATATATATAGATAGATATAGATATAGATATAATCATGTTCTCCACCTCCTCCTTCTCTCTACCACCTCCTGATGGAAACACACCCTCACCGAGGCCCCAGCTGACCTCTGTCCATGCTGCACAATCAGCTGAACAAACTGGAAGCTACCACGCAGTTCCTCATGCAGTTCTCAAGCAGTACCCGTCCTGCCCCATTTCTGTCACAAGACCAGGCCTCCTCCATTTCCATAATGTCCTTCTGTTTTTCCAAATTACCCAAGTGTGAGTGTCTCCTCTTCATCCCACTCACTGTTGTCTTAGTGGTTTAGATCACATTAGGTACCACAATGGAAGAAGGCAAATCCACCATGAGAGGTTTCGCTGACTTTCCTACCAGTAAACATATGATGCCTTGAGCTTTATTATCGCTCCCTAACCTTCTCCTTCCCTCAGCATATCTGTATTTGGCAAGCATTTTCTCAAAGTGTTGTTGGATCCATCCATCTCTTCCTATCTGCTGATGGAGGCAAGCTGCTGAGCCCCTTCTCTGAACACCTGGAGCACTCCACTTTTCATGCCTCTTTTGCTACCATGGGCACGAGTCTGTCCTGCAGGACTAGGTGTATCTGTGAGGATCTTCCCAGAGAGGTTTGACAAAGGGTGAAAAACCTACCCTAAATGTAGGATGACTATGTCCATGGGCTTAGAGTGCAGAAAGCATGAAAAGGAGTAAGGCAGGTGAGCACCAACATTCTTATCTGCCTACTTTCTTAATATCTGGTGAATTTTTCCCCCAAAAAAATTAGTAGTGACTTCAGGGGTTATCACTTCCAAAAATTTGTACAAACTTCTCCAACTTAGTACAAGTTGCACAATTTGTACAAGAAGAACAATATAATTTATACTTCATTTCATCTTAGCCAGTACTATATCTTATAATGTTTTTAAAATCCTGAGATGTTTGAAGACATTACTTTAATTTGTATTTATTTGGTTCTTAGAGACACTGTTTGAATATTTACTAGATAGGCTTTTCTTTTGAGATGTGGCCTAAGTTGGTTCCTTGTTAATTTTTCTCATGCCCATGCCTAATGTCTCTCTCTAAATTATCTCTCTACTTACAAAGAATACTCAATTTTGTCTTACATAATATAGATCTTTCAAATTTTGCCATTTTTCTTTCAATTTGCTTTGTCCTTTATACAAAAATCTAAGAAAGATATTTTATGTAGTTGATATAATATTTCCATTTTTCTATAAGTTATTTTAAAAAATAAGAATTCACAATTTATATTCATTGTAAATTAATATTTTCTCAACTAGTAATGCCTTTTGTTGTAATAACAAATTTACATTTATCGACCATCAAGTCAGATCCTGGACATGGAGAAACATTTCCCAGACTCTGGAAGATGTCTCCCTAGAGCACTGGATCTCAACCTATAGGTCGCGACCCCTTTGGGAGTCATATCAGATATCCTGCATATCATATGCTTACATTACGATTCGTAACAGTAGCAAAATTACACTTATGAAGTAGCAACAAATCAATTTATGGTCAGGGGTCACTATAACATGAGGAACTGTATTAAAGGGTTACAGAAATAGGAAGAGGTTGAGAGCCACTGACCTAGAGGAAGAACAGGCCAGTGAATTAATAGACATGGGAAATACAGGGATGGGGTTTAGGGAGGAGAAAGTTATAAACCGATGACAAATGTTCTATGTGTAATCTATTGATGAAGAGGAGTAAAAATATTAATTATTACTTCAATGTTCCATTTTTTTCCTCAAAACACTGTTTCTATTGGTATTTTTCCTTTTGTTCTTGTGGCTTTTTATATGCATTATGTATGTTCTAACCTTTGAACTCACAAATGGGTTTGGTAGTGTTCTATAGTTGGACTGAGTTTTCCATTCATCTTGAAATCCTGTGTTCTAGAAACAGAATTTTGCTCGTTCGCTTTTATTTTTATGGTTGTGTGATTGACTTTGTTCCTGCCTTCAAGGTGTAGTAGAAAAGTGCATGGGTTGCAGTTTTCTCAGTGTATGGATATTGATATATGTGGGGTGTGTGTCTGTGTGAGTGTGTTGTTGTTGTTGTTATTGCTGCTGTTGTTGTTGTTTTGAGACCTGGTCTCATGCTGTTTGTCTGAGTGGCTTGGAATGCTCTATATAGATTACTATGTAGTTCAAGTTGACATCGAACTCACATTAACTCTCCATTTCCTAAGGTCTGGGATCAGAGGTGTAATCTACCTAACATCTGCGTACCCTTATATTTTAATGATTATTTTGCAACTTTATCTTACTTTTTAATCTTTTTGTGTATGTGTGTGATGTGTGTGTGTGGTGTGTGTGTGTGTGTGTGTGTGTGTGTGTGTGTGTGTGTATACAGGCACATATATATCCCAGTTCATCCACTGTTGTTCTTTGTCTTCTATCTTGTTCAAGGCAAAGTTACTTAGTTACTTGTAGTTGAATAAGCCAGGCTAGCAGGCTGTGGTGGTTTGAACAAGAATGGCTACCGTAGGCAGTTCCCCAGGTGGTGGAACTGTTTGAGAAGGATAAGAAGGGTGTGTTCTTGTTGGAGGAGGTGTGTCACTGGGGGTGAGTTTTGAGGTTTCAAAATCCCACCTCATTCCCAGTCGGCATTCTCTCCACCCGACCCCTGTCTCTCTGCCTCACGCTTGTGGGTCAGATGTGAGCACTCAGCTACTGATCCCACACCATACTTGCCTGCCAGCTGCCGTGGCCCCTGCCGTTATAGCCGTGGACTTCAATTCTCTGGAACAAGATTCAAGGGATTCAGACTCAGGTTCATGCTCGTATGGCAAGAAGGCCATTTCTCTAGCCTCCCACTCCCACCCCTCCCCACTCCCACCTTCTCTTACTTTCTATTCCTGCCGGTGTAGACTCAGGACTCATCAGCTTGGTCCCAAAGGTATGTGTGCTGCTTGCATCTCTGATGGGCAGGCAAGGAAATGTGAAGACGGAATTGTAAGGCACAAAAACAACTTCAGGTTTGCTAGAGAGCTTTGCTTATACAGAAACAGGATAATGTAGGATCGAGTATGCGTGCATTGAGTACCATTGAAGTCACCTTGGGGAATTATCTAAGGCAAAGAATTCCAGAGTAAAGAAGATAAAGACCAGAATGTGAGGTGAGGTGACAACAGCGTAGATCCAAGGCTGGACTTGGTGACAGGAGGAGAGGTGGGCAGCCACTTTGAGAGAAGCAGCTATCAACACACAAGCAAGCCTTGTTCTCACTCAGGAAAGTAAATCTTCTTGGGCATAACTAAGGTGACTTTGGTTGAGATTTTAATATTTTAATTAATTTTACTTTTTAGAGACACCCTTAATTTGAATAAAATAACGCTGATACTGGGTATATATATATATATATATATATATAGGCTGTTTAGATTTATTGCCTGATATAGGATTCTTTACCAATTAAGTAGAAAAGTATTTTGAGAAAATGAGTTTGTTTCTTTTCATTAATTATTTTTCCATTTTATAACGAGCTCTTTTCCTCTCCAGATTTAGGTCTTTTGTCTGTGAAAAATTCGGCCTTATGTATATGATCATTACTTCTGTGAGAAATAGCAAGTTTTCAGTTTAACTCTTTCTTTTCAGGTTCCCCTTCCCCTTTATTTCAGTCGTTTAGAATCTGCTTCTGCCAAGGATTCATCACAATCCCACAGACAAATTTCAGTGATACCCCCGAGTCAGTTTTCATCTCACTAGGGGTACAAAACCCTCATTTATATAATTGTAAAGGCAAAAAGGAATTCCTTGTGTAACGTTTTTGCTTAGAAATGGAAATAAATAGCTGTTTAGCCATAGTTATACTTATAGATCTCTGAATCATAGCTTTTAAATTCTAGGATATTGTCTTCTAATTGGTTTGTGTTTTTTGTTTTGTTTCATGTTTTTTGAGCTTCTGATTCTGTTCATTGACTGACTTTTGGTTCTTTCTACTTCAGTCTTAAAAGTTCTGTTTCTTCCCTTCTCATTTTAGTAGCTTTTTACTTCCACCTGTCTCTCAACATTTTCATTTGTTATTTACATGTCTGGCTACCAATTAACTTTTTCCTTGATTCATAGAGACCAAATTCATTAATTGCACTCAAGCAGTGCTTTTGAAATTGTACAGGCGGTCTGGGTTAAATGTGAAATAAATTCTCCCCCACAGGCTTGTGTGTTTGAAAACTTGGTGGCCAGCTGGTGGCACTGTTTTGGAAGATTGTGGCTCTCTGTGATATGCCAGCCTATCTGATGGATGTATCCACTAGAGGCAGACCTTTGAGAGTTACAGCTGAATTCACTTTTGTCTGCTTCTGTGCTCTCTGTGCAGCCATGTTAATTGTCCCTTTTCATGTTGACAGAAGCCAGTCTGCCACCATGCTTTCTTCATAGGGACAGGCATGGTTTCTCCATATGCTGAATAAATGCCCCAGAACCTTACCTTCTACAATTCAGTAGTCCCATCCCCATGAAAATTAAGTGGTTTTCTGTTTTACTGGTCAGTGAGTTCGTGTCAATGGGGACTCTCAGATGTGGATGACAGGGTCTATTGAGGGAAACTTGCATTGCCCTCGAAACTGTCTCACTATCTCAGCTCCTTTCCTGCAAGGGTTTGATGAAATAGAGTGCTAAGAGCCAGAGGCATTTCTCATTTGCTAGGGATTCGGGTTTCCTGGCCCTCTCTGATGTATAGCCAAGTTCTCTTTGCTTCTTGTCCTTCAGATATTTCTGAAATTTTGCCTTTGTTATTAGATTCTCGTAGGGTGTGTCTTCCTAATGAGGAGCCTTTGAAACCTCTTTGCTCAGCTGTAGAGTATCTTGTTTAATGGGTTTGGAATGGAGCCTTCACCTCAGAACTTTAGAATGAATAATTCTCTTATCCAGCTAGCACCATGAAATAGAAGAAGAGGAGAAATTGGGCACCAACTGTCAAATTCCAGTTTCATCCAGAAATCCATGTGATAACTTTTCCCTCTCAATTGAAACTTGAAGATTTAAAATGAAAAGAAAAACATGTAGATTTTGCTTTCATATGTTGTGTTAAGTGTAGATAACAGAATATTAAACAAAGTTAATAATTAGCAAGAGGGCTGTGCGGGACAATGAGTGAAGCGCAGTGGATGTTTGACACTGTGGCTAGATTCACATGAAGGCAGCAGCCAGAAGAAGAGCACATGATTAAACGTTGACAGGAAAGACTGGACAAGCAGAACAGCGAAACTGAATAGTGGAGCATTTTCCTGGTGGATTTTGGCCACTAGAGCTTTCAGTGAGGGTAATCCCACCAGCAGCCGAGAGAGTCCAGGGGTTAATAGTCTCATTTAGGAGCAAATGGGCCCCTCTGGGCCACAGGGGCTGGACTCTGTACCCTCCGGAGGGCAGAGTTCAGAGTTCGCTCCCAACACCTGAGCCTCCAAGTAGGAACCTCTGCAGCCATCATCCTTATTTCTGTAGACCTGTTACAAAGGGCTCCAATTAGCTCTCTGCAGCTTTTGTGGATTTCCCCTCTTGGCCCTGTTAACATGCAGAGCTGCAGCCAGAGTCCCGCCCTTTCGCCTCCAACTGAGGCAGCTCAGAGGGAGATGCAGAACCCGATCTGAAATCATACCAGGGATGAGTTGATCCAAGGATTTGCACATAGATGGCGATTTTTTTCCAGAGTTGTTTGCGCACATGAACTTAATTGTCAGTGTAATTAGCAGAGCACCTGGTATCCTGTTAAGGATGTAATCACTAAACAAAAATCACTTCCTCAATACTCTTGTTGTATTACATTGCTCTAAAATGTAAGAGTTATATTCCTTTCCCCTTACTCTTCTTCCAGAATGATTATTTACTATTATTTATTATTCAATATAGTTTACCAGATGGGCCAACAATAATAGTTTTCAGGTATTACAATCAAATATACATTTATGTAGAAAAATAATAAATACCAATTTATAATACAATTGGTAACATTTTTTTTTTCTCACCAGAACTAGTTCTGGTCTCTGCAGTTGAATTTACCTGGTTGGAGGGTGATAGTGGCTGCCTGGAAATCTCTAACTTCTCTTCCCTCTTTCATAGGCTCAAGTAATAGTTAATAATTCAACTCTATCACATAAAGTGATTCCCAAATGGCTTATGAAATGTAGACTCTCTCAAAGGATGCTGTGCTAGGATTTAAAATTCTGTGCTTTGATTATTCCTCCGGTTTGTTCTTTTGCACAAGTCTCATGGCCCACCAAGGATAAGCTGTGGTGTGGAGTCTGGAATTGCCTGTGCTCTTCCTTCCCCGGGGCACACAGGGAATGGCAGAGGTGGGGGGCCCAGGGCCACCGAGAGCTCGCTCACAGTGTAGAGAGGTGAGAACTCCTGGAGCTCCGTGCTAGGACACAGATTCCTACTCACTCAGGCTTGACTAGGATGCATGGCTGCAGATTAATTTTTTTAATTTTTAATTTAAAATTACATTTAGGAATTTATCTTCATTTTTAATTTACTTTTGAGAATCTATATATGAGTACTGTATTTACATCCTTTCTCATTATTACAGCTCCCTCTGATCTCCAACTCTTCCTGCATCTCCCCATTGCTTCTCAAATTCATGTCTTCTTGTTTTTAAATGTATATATGTATGTATAATATATATAATATTTATAAATCAATCAGCTGAGCTCACTTAGTGTTGCTCAAACGTATTTGTGTTTAAGGATGATTGCTTGAGATTAGATAACATAAGAGGGGCCTTGTACATCGAGGAGAGTGATTGATCCTCTCTTAGCAACCATTACTGCCTGTAGCTCTCCATCTAGGGGTGGGGCTTTTTGAGATTTCCCCCATACATCTTGGCATGTCCGCTGGTGTTGGCACTGTTCAGGTTGTGCCTACACCCATGTTATTGAGATGTCATGGGTTCAGTTTCCCTGGTGTATAGAGAAGTCACTGTCCTATAGCAGATGCTCTGCCCCTAATGGCTTACAGTCTCTCCACCTCCTGTTCCATAATGTTCCCTGAGCCTTAGGTGTGGGAATTGTATTGAAGATGTATCAGTTGAGATGGATTCAAGTCCAAATGTCTAATCAGCCTGCTCCCCACCTCAAGATGTCAAGTAGAACTCATTTTTCTAACTAAATGGGGGGGGGGAATCTAAAGTTTAGATGATCTTTTGCCTTAGAGCAAAAGGAAACCAGTTCAATAATTGGCTGGTGCAATAATGTCTTACCCACAGGCACTGAAAGCAAAAATGTTTGACTGTGCACTTTAAATTTGAAGAAGTCACACAGGACACAGTGAACGAGCATAAAATAAAGGCATAGGCAAAGGATGGTGGCCACTCCTGAAACTGGTGTGCACACCTGTAAACTGGAAAGAATGGGTGAGTTATGTTAGCTTTTTCTGTCTACTAATACAAAAGTAAAACTAAATATTAGGGTGCCTTCAATGAAAGTGAGGGACTGAATAGCCTTGAAGGCTCACAGAGTAAGGAGGAGTTAGATACATACCTAGCACCAAGCACCCTGAGGAGCTGAGGAGGGGACTCTAAGTCATGTTACTCCTCTCTTGGGGCTGATTTGGACTTAAATCCAGTTATCATTTGATCAAGGAAGTGTTATTCTATCCACCCATATAAGTGGGGTGTCTTAGTTAGGGTTTCTATTGCTGTGAAGAGGCCATGGCAACACTTATAAAGGAAAACATTTACTTGGGGCTGGCTTGCAGGTTCAGAGGTTTAGCACATTATCATCATAACAGGAAGCATAGCAGCATGCTGGCAGACATAGTATTGGGAGTTAGCCTAGAGTTCTTTATCTGAATTGGCAGATAGCAGGAAGAGGGGCCTGACTTGAGCATTTGAAAGCCCAAAACCTACCCCCAGTGACACATTTCATTCAACAAGACCATACCTCCTCCAACAAGGCCACACCTACTCCAACAAGACCACACCTACTCCAACATGGCCACGCCTACTCAATAAGACCACACCTCCTCCAACAAGACCACACCTACTCCAACATGGCCACGCCTACTCAATAAGACTATACCTCATCCAACAAGGCCACACCTACTCCAACATGGCCACACCTACTCCAACATGGCCACACCTACTCAATAAGACCATACCTACTCCAACAAGACCCAACTACTCCAACAAGACCAACATACTCCAACAAGGCCATGCCTCCTAATAGTGCCACTCCATAAGGATAAAGTGCCTAAATGTATAAGCTTATGGGAGGCGCATTCATATCAAAACCACCACAGTACATATATGTAAATATGAGGATATGACATTCTACATTTCTATTGTATGCAATATATAATATATTCACCTGAGAATTCTGTATCAGATATTGTTAGTTCAACACAGTGTGATTTTCCCCTATTAAACTGCAAATGTTTATGCTATGGCTTCTAAAAGGCCATTCTTTGTGCACACAGTTTATTTCCTCATTAGTTGATGGGCTCTTGAAGAACAAGCATTACATTTTATACTCACCTTCGGAGTGCCTGCCACTAGCCTTTAGTTACTGTGACGTTAGCATGTGCTACATCAGGCCAAGTAGGGCTGAGGTCCGAGCTACTTACTCTTCCTTAGTACAATTCCTTCAAAGTTCTCAAAAACTTTCTAATGAAATGACACACAGAGTTGGTTCCCGATTTGAACATATATTTAAAGCTTAACCCATAGTTTCTTCATGGCAGAAAATTAATGGCAGATGAAAGGGTTCTAAAGATTGGTTTCAGGTTTTTGTTTTGGTTTGTTTTTTTTTTGTGTTTTGTTTTCTTCATAATGAATTTCACAAATCAACTATTTGCAGTGTAGAATAAGAGAGGCCTGCACTGCAGCAGTGCTGATGACAAGCACACACAGCAGAGGAATACTCACTGACTGTAAAAAGCAGGGCCATTACAGCAACCAACAGTTTGTGTAACTTTGATGGCTACACATCTATCAGGGGACCAGTATCCGGAATATATGAAGAACTAAAATAGATAATGAAAAACCCAAAGAGATTATCCAATCAATAAATGGGCAGACAAATTCAACAGAGAACTGTTAATAGAAGAAATGTGCAGTGGCCAACAAAAATGTGGGGAAATATGCACAGAAGGAGAAATGCAGGCTGAAATTGATTTGAGACTCCAACACACCCCTGCCGGAATGGCTACCATACCACAAATGAGAAAGAAAAGGACAAAACAACAGCTGCCAGTGAAGGTAGGGACAGGGATGCAGCCTGCACACACGCTGCTGGGGTGTAACCTGGGGCAGCCGGCATGGTCTCATGGCAGAGCTTCCTCAGGAACAAACGACAACAGAGAACAGACTGACCAAATGGCTCCTTCAAACCAGCCATAGCCTCCTACATATGCCCTAAGGACTCTAAGCCAGCATATTCCAGAGATACCTGCCCACCCATGCTGACCATGCCACTGTCACTAAGATACAGAAGCAGCTTAGTTGTCCTTCAGCACATTAGCAAATAAAGCGATGTGTCACATGTACACAGTGGAACATTAATCAGCAACGAAGGAGAATGGGAGTAGAAAGGAGTCTCTTTTGGAGTGGAAAAGGGTCTTCTAGGAGGGGAAGAAAGGAGAATGAAAAAGGGACTGGTGGCCAGTATGTGGGGTGCATGTAAACCTGTGTGGAAATGCCACGATGGACTCCATTATTTTATAGACCGATTTTAAAGATATTATAAAGCATCTGCTATATTCAGGCTAGACTGCCAGTATGCAGCCAAACACAGTGAAACACTAAGTAAGGAAAGAAAATTTGTGTGGAGAAACCCAAGATGTAATTTATCACTTTCCATGAATTTCACTTGAAAAAATACAGAAGTCAGAGACATGGCCTAACAGACATGAAGCTTCTATCTGGCAACAGATGTGCACAGTTAGCCAGCGCAGAGGTGGCTGCCACAGCCCAGAAAGAGCCACCGCCTCCTTCTGCTTTGTCTTCTGTGGGGTCAAGTCTTCAGCTTCGTGTTCCAAAATGGCTACTTGGGTTTTACCTCCCCTGTGTGATTCCACTCAGAAAAACTTATAACAGGGAAAGAGCTACAGATTTGCTTTAAAGTCATATTTTAAGAGTTAGTCTATCATGGGTGACTATTGTGATCAAAATTCAGTGACATGGCTACGTGGACTGCTGGGAAATGCTGACTTTACTCCAGGTGGCCGTTTATTTAGTATGAAAGAAACCTTTTATTTTGTTGAGGAAAATGTATAATATATACCAAGAGGTCAACTAGTGGTCTCTGCCACCATCAGCAAACAGGGGAAGGAATGAAAAAAGAAATTCATTTCAATGGGATTGTTCACAGATAAATTTTGAGGAGGTCTGTACCAGTTTTATAGTACTCCATAAATTTATTTGTAGTTTATTACAAACGGTTTCTTTAAATGTAAATCTTGAAAGAAATTGGTCTGAAGATTTGCACAGGACAAAAATATGGCCTTATGACAGAAATTGTAAAAATAGAACTGATGTAATGTTCCTGCTTTGCTAATGTAGAAGAATCACATTAGGGTGGGCAGTGTTGATGAGCTAAGAGCTTTGTCTGTTTCCCTGGACTATGTGATGTGCCTGGGTGACGGACTCATCAAGAAGACACTGCGTCGCAGTCTGCTTTTTGGTTTTCTCTTTATTTTAGTTTTAGCAAGTAATTCATTTGAGTCTGGGAAGTAATAATTTCCATTATAATCATTTGGATCTCAGTTTGGTATAATACACAGTATGGTTGAAAATGAAGGTAATATTTAAACTCCACTGTCCAGTGATCAGCAATGAACTATGCCTGTATGCTCATAACACTCTATAAAACCACATTAGGGTTTCCAATCATATTCAGTAAAGAAAACGAAGTTCCCCCAAATCATGTTTCTCCCCTTTTGTCCTTTTATAATTGTATTATAAATTTCCTTCAGCTGTCTTGTTTAAGGAATGGTGTCATCTAGTTTAAAGCACGTCACCCTTTGAAGACAAATTGTTGCAGTAAAGTTAAATCTCTGAGCACATTTTAAGGTTCATTTTAGATGAAGTATTTGCTACTTTTAGTGCAGTGTTGTTCTTAATGACACTTCCTTTTCCACACTATAGGACAGGCCTAGGTCTTGTGGGCACAGCAAAGATCAGAATCCAGGGTGTGATCTTGGCTTATGAGCAGTTTGTGTTTGTCTACCTGCCCACGGCCTTTCTGAGAAACAGGTGAATCCATCACATTTTGAACCGACTCGTAGGACAGCAGTCAGCAGAAATGGTTTTCCTTACATTCCCTCCTGCCTCTTGCCTTTCCCCTGAGTCATGTCTGTTATTCTCTGGGGGCACTCCACTGAGTTCAGCACCTGGCCCTTATGTAAGATAAAGAGTTAACACAAGCCTGTGTCTTCAAAACACCTTACAATTAAGATGACAGAGGCTCTATGGCTCTTACCAAGAAGCAGGCATTGATTTAAAACTTTGAGGTTAGCTGTAAGCCTGCTGAGAGACTCTTCATGGGTAATGCTTGGAGGTCAATTCACATCACTGCTTAAACCGTTCTCTAAGTCTGGGATTAGGCCCTATATTTTATAAAGGAAATAGATAGTCTTCCTACGTAGGAACATCAAAATCTGCATAGTCTTGCATCCAAGGTGTGCATTCTCCTGTGCTCCCCAGTTGAGGTTTTAAAGTAGGCCACAAAGTTCATTTGAAAGAGATTGACTATTTTAAAAATTTGGCTTAACACTTCCAAAACATGGGCTTGGGCCCGAGAGAGTGCCATCCATGGCTATTCCATAATTAAAGTAAACTGAAGTCTGATTTAACTTTATAAGTTTGATAGGATCTTATCTTTATGTTTTATAAGCCCATGTTAGCTATATATAATAATGCTTTTTCAGTGAAATTCCCTGAGCCTTGGAAAGGGTGATGCAAATGCCCTGTGTAAAGCTGAGCATTCAATAGCCCTATCTTCTCGTCAGCTTATTGTACTTGAAAATGCTCCTGAAAAGCACAGGAGCAGGAGTCCCACCATCTTGCATGCTAGGAACAAAAGAATGTAGAAGTACCTGTGGATATTTGCAGGTCTCTCTCCTCAATTATTCCATTTCCATCCATACTTAACAAATGTCATTACACAGTTTCTTGGGGCCAGTGTGTCTAAATGTGGCAAAGCTTTGTTTCCAAGAGGGCTTGTATAGGCTGCAGGAAGTGTGGCAAGCTGGATTGGTTCACTCTCTCTAATCCACCCACTGGGCTGGCTGGGATGTGCACTTGAGAATTATAATTTATCAGCACCATGGCAGAAACCTTGAGGCAAAACTGTCCCCTTGTCTTCTCTTCCTGAGCTCTCCCATTGTGTCCCCAGTGATGAGCAGCTCGGCCTATGTGGTGTCCCTTACCAGATGGCCCTCTTAATAAGTGACTTGCTCTGGCCCACCCTCACATTCTTGATCCAAATGTGAAATGCCAGCAAATAAATCAGGGAATGGCACTTGGCTGAGTTCTCAGGAGATGGAGGAAAGCCCCAGGGAGAGGAAGTGAGAGACAGCGCTTCTGTGGCTGTGTCCGCTCCGTATGACGGCCAGTAAATAGAAGATGAGAGAGAGAGAGAGAGAGTCTCAGAGGCAGAGACAGAGAGAGAGAGACAGAGAGACAGAGACAGAGAAACAGAGACACAGACACAGAGACAGAGAGACAGAGAAAGAGAGAAACAGGGAGACAGAGACAGACAGAGAGAAAGAGACAGATAGGTGGAGACACAGACACAGAGACAGACAGACAGACAGACAGACAGACAGAGACAGCGAGAATGAATGAATTCTCCATTCAACTCTGAATACCACTCTCCTAACATGCGAACAGCCCCATTTGAAGCATCATGCAGGATCCATGCAGGGGGTCTGTTGGCTTTAGACTCTGGGTAGACAACGCCATGCACAGATTTCAACCACCAGACTAAAAGTGCAACGGAAATGAGTGGGTAATGAGAGCAGAGCAGCCAGGTCTTTAATTGAATTAAAAGCTGGGTGACATCAACGCAGACACCTGTCCAATTACAGACAGGCCAAGGTGTTTACCGTTGCTGTACAAGCCATTCGAAGATGACAGAAATCTTTCCGCCCACAGATTAGCATAATGAAGGAGAACAGATTACAGTGGATGTTCGCCAAACACCGAGCTTGGCAGCTGGGGGGGAGGGGGGTGGGGGAGGGAGAGGAGTCAGCTGAAGGATGGAAATAGAAGCACAGGCCTCCAGCTCTTCTCCAAGAATGCTACCATCTTGCTTTGGTTTCAGATTTTTGCTGGCAGAGTGTTTGCACTTGCACACATTTAGTCAAAACGTTAATCATAAAATCTCAATGTCAAAGGCCCCTCCCTGCTCTCTTGTTTCCAGGTGCCTGGGCTCTTGTTAGAGACGCAGCAGTCTGTACAGATAATGTCAGCCTACGGAGGTTTTCTCCGCCAGTGTCAGGCTGCCTCCATTGTTCCTATTTCTCTTGGCCTCCTTTGAAATTTGAGGTGAGAGCAAAGGAAAGAAAGATGTTGGTGATATTAATCTAGTGTTGAAGATACTTATCTGTCAGTCAAAAGACACAGTGCAGGGTGCATTGGCGATAAGCCAGGAGGGAAGTCTTTATTGGCTAAGTGAACCAGCCTACCGCAGTGTGTGTGTGTGTGTGTGTGTGTGTGTGTGTGTGTGTGTGTGTGTG
>OU015747.1:139194909-139215688 GCA_907169655.1 Acomys percivali
TCTCAATCTCTTCCCCCTGCCCCTCTTTGCCCCCCTTCTCTCTTCTCTCTCTCTCTCTCTCTCTCTCTCTCTCTCTCTCTCTCTCTCTCTCTCTCTCTCTCTTTCTGTCTCTGTCTCTCTCTCTGTCTCTCTTGATCTCTGTCTCTGTCTCTCCCTCTGTCTCTCTTTGTTTCTGTCTCTCTCTCTGTCTCTGTCTCTCTGTCTCTGTTTCTCTGTCTCTGTCTCTCTCTCTCTCTCTGACTCTCCCTCTCTCTGTCTCTCTCTGTCTCTCCTCTGCATGCTTCCCTAAAACCTCTTTGCCTTTTGCATCTCTTTGCTAACACCATTTGCATGGGAAATTTGCTAAAGAGCAATAGAGAAAGAGGCAGGCAGAAGCCAATATGAGGGCATGATGAGATACAGGATTTTGTAAAACTCGTCTTGAGACCCTGTACTCTGTTTATGCCTGCTATGGACCAGCATCCACACCCTCAGCTGTCAATCATCACCCTTTTTCAACAGTACTCCAATCTGATCTGCTGACACGTCACTGTTTCTCTCAGTGAGACTCTGCTTACACCTCATCACTTCTAGTCCTTTCTGCAAGCCTTCATCTGGGAACTTTCCCATTGCTTCCTCTCTACACACTTGACTTTGCCTGGTACCCCTCACACCTATTTCACAACTATTTCACCAAGGGACTGTCTGCTCATTCCTTGCCATTATGTGTGCAATCCCCAAATTTCTTTTCTAAGAAACCATGTCTAATATACAGAATAGTATTTCTGTTTCTGGATAGTTTGTTTGTTTTGTTTTTAACTTTCTGTGATCTCATTTCATTGGTTAGTGTGTAAACAAATCTTTTTCAACAATTACACTATAGTTTCAATATACAATTGATTTAACTGTCCATTTTCTGGCCATTCCTGTAGTTGGAGCATTTTTTAAACCCCCCCCCACCCCCCGGTTAGGAACTGTTCACCAGCGTTGCCCAGTTCGAATCCCATGCTTTGCCCAGTGGGGCACACTGTTTGAACAGCTTTAGCAGGCTCAGCTTTACCCACAAGGACGTGAGGAGTTAACAGTACTTTTGATGAAGTAACACAAATGTCAGTCAAGTGAACTAGAGTAGGGACTCCCCATCCATCACAGATGCAAATTCTCCCAAATTTGAGACAGTTATTTAGCACTGTTCCTAAAGCAATTACTGACAAGCTGCCCGTGAGTCAAGAAAACTTCCATACCCAGGACTACAGCTTTAGCCCATGATTTATTGGTTTGGGTCTGAAAAGTTTTACTCAGAAAAGCAAACTAACGTTAGGCTTTATTTTATTTTCCGGCAGCACCCCAAGAGGTTCAGACACCCGTTGCCTTGTCCCTTCCAAATTCCTTGTCACTGTCCTGGCGCCCTCCCAGGCGAGCAAATGGGATTATTACTCAGTACTCCTTATACGTGGACGAGAGGCTGGTCTACACCGGCAAGGGACGGAACTACACAGTCACAGGTGGGCCTTCTATCACCGTCAGATAACAGACTCATATATGTGTTTTCTCAAAGAGCACTGCGTGTATTTATCTGAATCAGGTGAGTGACTTTAAAACACCCCGGGACCATCCCAGCCCAGACCTTTATGGATTCCGCACACCATGTGTTTGAATCTGAGTGTCAGGATGGCCCCAGGCACATGGATTCTGTGAACTGACTGAATTGGTGACATCTTTAAACCACTCCATGGTCATGTGACCAGCTAGTTGAAATCTGCCTGCATGACAAAGAATTTGAAGATGCAGAAGGGTGGCTCAGATGGTACAAATTCTAAACCGTTTGGAACAAAAGCGATATAATATAGGCCCAGATCATATGACTCCTAAGCAAAGTGAAATTGCTAAATGCTTTCTAAATTCTGGAGGCTAACAAGGACCGTGTCACCTCCTGTCTGCGTGTGAAATTGATGTGCTTCCTATATACCCAGACTAGTTACGTGTTTACATTGCTGCACGGGCTGTGTCAGAATTCCAGGGAGACGGGATTATCAGCCAGATGATGGTTGGTTTCAAAACTGGAGCCGAGAGGTACTAAATTGTTTTCTGTTTTTTTGTTTTTGTTTTTGTTTTTGATTTTTGTTTTTGTGAAAGGTTATAACAAGTTACAGTCAAAGTTAGGATTAATTATTCAAGGGTTCACCCACTCACATGAAGCCAGGTACTAAGATAAGGGAGCCAGTGCGCCCCTCCCTCCCTGGCATTGCCAGCTGTCCGGGCATTTTTGGATACCAGCACAATGCATTGCTGAGCAGCTGCCCTCCCCTTTATATTGGTGTCTTCTCTTTATTCCTGAGAAGATAAAGTGGATAAGCACTGTGACTTTAATATTCCACAAGGAAGATATTGTCCCCACTTTCCAAGTAAGGAAGTAGGTATATGGAAGGATCAAGATCACACAGCCTGTGAGTGGGAGACACTGGTACTGACTGAAGCAGTCTAGGTGAAGAGTGCGGGCTCTTGCCACATCTTCCCTGAGTCGTCAGTTCTGAGTCTATGACAGAGCATAGTGGTTAATCTTCACTGTCAGCTCGCCTGGATTCAGAGTCACCTAGACAACATGGTCTATCTCTGAAGGTCTTATGGAGAGACATTGCTGAGAAAGGAAAACCAAGCCTAAATGTAGCTAGGAGGTGTGCTCCATAGGCCAACACCCCAGACTTGATAAAAGCCAAAGAGGAAAAAGGCAGATGAGCACCTTCCTCTATGTTTCCTGATGTCTGCAAGCTGCCTAACACCGGGCTTCCACGCCTGGCCCACAGCAATGACCTGTCCACCCTGCCTCTGTTCCATCCATGCAGTGATAGTCTGTTCGCCTCCTGCTTCCATGCCGGGCCCATGGATGAACTGTCCAGCCTGCTTCCACTTCATCCCTGCAATGATGACCTGTCCACTTCCCACTTCCATTTCTTCCCTACCTGTCCACCCCCATCCGTGAGCCAAGATGAAAACCCTTGCTTCCTTGATTAGTTAAGGTTTCTATTTCTGTGAAGAGACACCATGACCATGGCAACTCTTACAAAGAAAAACGTTAGCTGGGGCTGGCTCACAGTTCAGAGGTTTAGTCCATTATCACCATGGCAGGAAGTGTGGCGGCGATGGTGCTGGAGAAGGAACTGGGAGTTCTACATCTGAATTCAGAGTAACAGAAAGTGACACATTGACCAGGCTTGAGCATCTGAGACCTCACAGCCCACCCCTGGTGACACACTTCTTCCAACAAGGTCACACCCACTCCAACTAGGCTACACTTCCTGGTAGTGCCACTCCCTATAGGCACATGGGGATTGTTTTTATTCACAATACCATACTACCTTACAATGATTTTACCAGGGATTTTGGCAGAGCAATGAGAAAAGAAAGTAGCACAGTGAGAATAATTACACTCCTTAATGTTTTGAAGGAAGTAGACTGCATAAAACATGTAATGCATTGTTTCTCTTTGATAGAGCAATGTTTTATTTACTAGCCAGGTCTATGCTATCATCCCTCATGATGCTCAGTCAGGGGAGTTGAGACTCAAGGCCAGTCTTTTACAAGGTAAGTTTGAGGCCACCCTGGGCTATATACAAAAGAATTAAAAGGAATAATTATTATTTCCTTTAAGATACAGAATTCATATTATAATTAAATAATAGGATAATCATAAAATTGACTTGATGATGGGGCTGGAGAGATGGCTCATCACTTAAAAGCACTTATTGCTCTTGCAGAGGACCTGGTTCCGTTCTCAGCACCCACATGCTCCTCACAACCATCTATAAGTCAAATTCCAGGGGTGTCCTTTGCTACTTCCCCAGGCACCAGGCACACACATGGTACACATGCACACATACATACATACATACATACATACATACATACGTACATATGTACATACATACATACTCATATATACATACAGGCAAAGACTCACATGCATAAAATAATCATAAATCTTAAAAATGATCAAACTGAAGACATTCTTTCAATTAGCATATATAGACCACAGGAAATGTTTAATAAATGATAGTAAAACACACTAGAGAATTTTATACACTTAGTAATGGGTGGAATACTTTTTCAGGAGCAAAAAAAATATTGTTGTTCATTAAAGGAAACTTAACTTTCTGTCTAAAAGTGTCATCCCCTGTAAGACCCCTTCTTGTGATTTCTGAGAAACCAGATGCCTTTATAGGCCCTTGGTGTTTTTTTTGTTTTGTTTTGTTTTTAATTTTTTATAAGTTTTTTTCTCATTATTTTAGATGATTGCTTTTTCTTGCTCTAAACTGTATGTTCAAGGGGATATGAGCATGTCCAAAACCTGCTGCAGACTGGGTAATAACTCAGCAGCGTTAGAGGAACAAGCGAGTAGTCACCCGACTCCTGGGAAGAAATTCAGTTGATAAGTGCTTGCCTAGTGAGCGATGGTTCTGCTTCAATCGTCAGCACCACCTCAGCCAGGGGCCCTGGTGTATGCCTGGGATTCCTTCCCCAGGGCAGGGAAGCAGGAGGGTAAGAAGTTCAAGGTCATCTGAAGCTGAGTTTGGGACTAGCCTAGATTACAAGTGATCTTGTTCCAAATGAAAAATGAGGAGAAGTATCAAGGTGGAACTAACGGAAGGTAGATGGGTAGGGCTAGAAAATAGGGACAGTAAAGGAAGGAAGGGTTGCCACCAGATATAAAGCATCTAAGATCTAAGATGCACAACACAAGCTCAATTGGTGCACACAAGAGTGGCCCAGCTGATGGCACATGCGACACCATAGGCTGAGAATAATTTGCTGACATGCAACGTTACCATCAGGTAACATTTTGCAAAGCCAGAAGAAAAGCCATGTAGGGAAGGAAGGACTGAAAAGCCCATATCAGTTCCTAGTGCCACCTGCAAAATCATGCTGCCCTCTGTAAATCCTGGGATGAAGTAGCCAGCACAGAAATATGGCTAGCTGAATCTGCAGTAGAAGATGTCAGAAATGCTATCACAGTAGACCCGTATAACAGGAGCCCTGTGGGCCCCCATGCCCTCATTTCACGTGTTCACAGATGCCTTCACTGAGGAACTAGTTCCTCAGTGGTTGCAGTCCATGTGAGATATTAGTATTGCTCACTATGGGGAGGAGCCATGTCTGAGATGTTAGTAATCCTCACTATGGGGAGGAGCCATGTCTGAGATGTTAGTAACCCTCACTATGGGGAGGAGCCATGTCTGAGATGTTAATATTGCTCGCTATGGGGAGGAGCCATGTCTGAGATGTTAGTATTGCTCACTATGAGGAAGAGTCAGGCCTTGAAGCTGAATATAATCATAAGTTGGATGATCATGAAGTTGGAATATGGATCTGATTCTTCTAATATTTTTTAACATTTATTTTTCATTCGTTCTTTGACAGCTTCATATAGGTCTTGAACATGTTCGCTCCTCTTCCACTTCTCTCTCCTGGTTCATCTCTTCTTTCCTACCAACCCAAATTTGCGAGTCACCCTCTGCTTTATAAACCTTCAAAAACTATGTTTGCTGCCCAACTAGTCTTGAATGTGGGTGCTGCCTCTGAGATGTGGTCGACTTACCAGAGGCCACAATCTTGAAGAAAACCATCTCTTTTTTTCCTAGAATGCTCAGCTCTCTTTCCATGCTACAATTTGTCTGGCTTGAGCTTGTGCATGCTTTTGGAATCTCTATAAGTTCATATATACAGCACTCCTACTGTATCCAGAAATACTGTTTCCTTGTAGTCATCAGCCACCTGTCTTACAGAAATGATCCCTGAACCTTTGGAGGAGAGGTAGGTTATATATGCTCCTGTTAGGGCTGAGTGTTATGTACTTTCTTACTTTCTGTCCCTTGGCCAACTGTAGGTCACGGTGATCCACACCATCTGCTATAGAGAGAAGCTTCTCAGGTGCGATATGAGAGTTGTGCTGATCTAGGGGTATAATGATAGGTCATTAGAAGTTGGTTTGATGTAGTATCTCAATGGTAAAAGTTTCCCTAGGGCCTGTGACCTGACTAGGCACAGATTCTTCACCTGATAATGCTGCCAGGGATGGATATTTATCTTATGGAGTGGTACAGTTTGGCTGCATCCAAAAAAAAAAAAAAATATATATATATATATATCATCATCAACAGTAGATACTACTGTAGGGTAAAAGAATAAAGTCCAAGAAAATGGAACCAAGAAGCAAACAGGAGCCACTATACTAATATCTGACAAAATTGACTCCAACCAAAGAAAAAAGAAGAAATAAAAATCAGAAGAGATGAGGAGGAGCACTTCATATGCCTCTAATCTTAGAGTTAGCAACACTGAGGCAAAGCTGGACCAAGAAAGTCAGTAATTAAATCAACCAAATTAAATGTGGATCTACATGGTTCCAAAGTCCATGCTTTTCATCTCTCTGCATCATTGTTTGTGTTGAATGTAGTTTGTTTCTACTTCTAGATCTAATATAGAGATAAGAGCCTGATAAGTGACCCCAGGGCCCGTGATGCACAGTAAATACCACAGCCTGGAAGGGCTCCTCGCAGAATAGAGGGCTAAATCCAAGGTCACAGTGTGAGCAGATTGACTTCTCCTCAGATGTTTCTGCTTGTCGTGAAGACGACAGCCTTCTCAATGTGTCCTCACAGGGCCTTTCCCTGCTTGGTGTCTCCTCTTCTTCCTGTCTGGCCAGCAATAACTTAGTTGGGTCTGCAAGTCTATGACATCATTTAATAAAAATCCCTGTATCCAAATACAGTCACGTTAGAGGTTATGCTTTGTTCTGGACTTGTATAATTTTGGATCCTTGCACATCATCACATACTTATTTTTTTTTCTATAAACACTACAGAGTATGTTTTGAAAACTGTTTTGGATGTAGTTATTTCATTTTCTGTGCATAAGTATTTTTCCTGCATTTATATATGTACACCAGGCACATGCCTGGTCCAGGAACCAGAAAAAAGAGGGTATTGGATCCTCTGGACCTGGGACCACAGACGGTTGCAAGCCATCACAGAGGTGAGGAACCCACATCCTTTGAAAGAGCAACAAGTGCTCTTAACCACCGAGCCACCTCTCTTGCACTCCGTTTCAGAATATCTTGATAACATGCTTCATTTGAGAGGTTTATATGAACACACTTAACCATATTACCATTTGTCTTTTTAAACCCTGTTGTGATCGATATTATAGGTAGATGTTGATGCCCAATATTTTAAGGGAAACAGATGAATCAAAGGTCATTAACCTTTTTTTTTTTTTGACAATTTCATGCTTCTATACATTATACTGTGCCCATCCCCACCCCTACTGCCTGAGCTGACTCCCCTCTCTCCTGGTCTTCCTACTTTCATGACTTTCCTTTGGGTTTTTTACTTTTACAAACTAGCTGATCTACGTTGCCACCCAATTTCCAGAGAATTCATTAATACTGAATAACCATTTACAAATCTTTGATATTTTTACTAAAGAAAAATCTTTAATAATTATTTTCGTGTGTAACTTCTGGTCCCACCAACTGCAGTTCTGCAATTACTACACATTTTTACTTCGAGCATCTAATTACTCTCAGGAGCAAAAACATTAATAGGACAAGGAAGATTTTTTTAAAATTTCATTAAGAACTGTGGTTCATAATGTTTTCTTGGGCATGGTCAATGGCACTTTACATTCCTTTGCTTTCTCCTGCATTGAAAACTTCCTCCATAACATGCTATCATTGCCCTGACTACCTATTGAAAGGCCAGCAGCTCTCCCTCCCTCCTCCGCTTGTCCCTGTGGCTTCCTTTAAGGTCTCCTGTTGAGCAGGCGCACTCCCATCATGCGTAGGGACTGGGCCTCGCTGGTAAGGGAGGTTTAGATTGAAGCAGGACATTCCAGTCAGTAGCCACTTAGCCTCTGGCTACTCTGAATTTTTTAATTCTTCCTCTTAAATATGAAGCATTAAAAGTCAGAAGCAGTGCTGCTCCTTGGGTCAGTACAAACTATATTTAAAAATGTGCACAGTTCGAATTTTTGCCTTGCATAGGCCATAAGCTTGTAGTACACTGGGTCAGCTCTGACACTGAAAAATGAATCCAGTTAGGGAACCTCCCGAAGGCTGTTGATGTGTGCTATAATAAATAGCACACACTTTAAGTCAAACTTTTTCATTCCATATTCAAAGGTAATGGATTTTTCGTAACCATAGTAACCTTGGTGTTTTTCTGGATAAATACATGAGGTATATACATTCTGGTTTTATTTTTGAATATAAACTACCACATTATGTATTACTAATAATATGAAAAATAGGATGTAGGTTAGTGTAATGACAGCTTAAACTAGTATGCATTTTTCTTCTGCAAAAAATAAATATTTATCAAAAGTAAGGGTTCAATTAATTTCCCCCCAGTTTTGTGGTATTCTGGTGGTGCCATTTATCTTGCCTGCAAGATATCCATTAATCTCTTATTTCTGTCCCATGACAGATTTTTTAAGAATTTTGAGTTAAAAGCAATTGTGCTTTTAAAACTTCTGATTAAAAGCATTATCAAAAGATTGAAGAACCTATATTGGTAACACTAGCAGGGCTGCAGTGAGCCACTTGGATGTGCGTGTAGTCCTTCTGTGACTAGGGAGGACACAGAAGCCCTCTGTGAGAGGATTCACCATCCCTGGGCTGCTTGGAAGTTAAGGCTAGATAGCATGCTGATGGATGATGACACTCCAAGCGGTAGCCAACCAGATCCTTCTCATTGTAGAGGGGCACCCTACCAGAAACAGGCAATCTTTAAGAAGCTTGAAGCACTGTTTCAGGGAAGCCCATAGGGCTTTGAAGGACAGGGTCAGCATGGTGTTGGAAGACAGGAGGATTACAACAAACTGGCCAGAAAGTTGCTGAGCGGCATGCTACCTTGGAAGCCATGAAAATGAAGCCTCAATATGTTCCATTGTCATCTAAGTTGGTTTTAGTTGATACACCCTAAAGTGCTTTTGCTGGCCATTTCTAGACTTCTAAGGGGAAACAACGAAGAGGCAGGTTTTTGTTTTCTGTTTGTTTGTTTGTTTGTTTGTTTGTTTGTTTTTTTAATAATTAAAGATACCCGACATCAGTCATGATACACGTGCTTGCTCGGGCCCACGTCTTAATTACTTTTGCTGTAATAAAACATCATAAGATCCCATGATGGTTGGGACAGCATAGCAGTAGATAGCAGGTATGGCGGCTGGAGCAGAAAGCTGAGGGCTCACGTCCAGAATAGTAAATATCAAGAGCGCAGCTGGAAAGGCCACCCCTAGTGACATACTTCTCCAGCAAGGCCACGTCTCCTAACCTACTCTAAACAGTGACACCAACTGAGGATCAAGTGTTTAAATACATGAGCCTCTAACGGATTTTCTTCAAACCACCACCAGCCTATCAAATAACGGATCTGTGACAGCTGGGTGGTTGAATATGAAGGTAGCATCTTCCCAAGGCCTGGGATTCTCTCAGTAAGGTAGAAGCAGTGAGCCACGGATCAAAGCAGTGTAAAGGTACAAGTGTGTGTGCATGCGTGCGTGCATACATGAGAGAGACAGAGCAGGGAGGGGGAGACCTTGAAATGTTGGTGAGCCAGAGGAAGTCTCAGAGGGTGGAGGAGGAAGGCAAGCAATGTTGACTGAAATTCTGATCAAGTCAGGTAGTTAAGTATTTATATCTTTACCCTACTAAAGTACTGCAACTTTCCTTTGGTCACTTTTATCAAGGTCAAACAGTACCTCGTATAAAAAACAAACTAGAAACGTTTGCCTTGAATGCGCCAAACACTTCAATCTTACGATAAGAAATTTATTGAAAATGGAGCCGTATTCTTTGTGACACAATAAAAAATAATAATAAAAAAAGAATTAGTGGTTAGGTATCTCTAGCCAAGTGTTAGAAGGAACCTCATCAACACTCTACAAATTTGAACAACATTATCTACATTTGTGCTGTTGGTTTATGTGGATTCGTCACAGCAAAGTAAAACTTTTTTTCTTTAGGCGGGCATTGAACGTACTATGTGGCTGAGGATGACCTAACACTACCATGTGCTTCTACCTCCCCTGTGCAGGCATGAGTTATGGTGCCATGCATTCTTTATACAGCTCTGGGGACCAACGCAGGGCCTCATGCAAGCTTGCTAGTGCCTGAGTTGAACAGCTGCCCTGATTTTACAGTTCTGAATACAGCAGTGCAGTGGTATTCCTTGAAATATTACAGTGGGGAATCCTGCTAACAGGCTAGGGCCCTAACCCCTAAGCCTGAGTGTTAGTAAGACCCAACGTGTGTAGATGGTCACATAAGGTCATGATGGCTTTCAGAAGTCACAGGATACCCTCTCTTATGCCATAGATATACATAAAGTTGAAAGAAAACCTGAGAATACATGGAAGGAAAAAAAAAGGCTGTGAAAATATCTGGAACCTTTACAGGTCAACTTCTAACACAACTGACTCTGCAAGCAAAGGCTCCACAGGGGTTTCTCAGGATGTAGCTAGATACCTTGGCACTTTGGGTTAATGCTTCCTTTGCAAGAGTCACATTTATTGAGTAGCACAGGTTCAAAAGAAAGGAAGTAGCATGTGTAGAATGCTTAACTATCCCTCAGGCGGAGCTGTAAACACCGGAACTAAAGGGTCATTCTTCCAGGAGAGTGCTCATTGTACAAGGCACTGATGTGTGAGGAAATAAAATGCGTATATTTAGATTTTAAGATCTGCTCTCTTATTCACACCTGATGTGTTACCTTAAGTTTTATGTTCCTAAGGGGTATGAAAGGATTCTTGTGCAGGGAGGGACTTTAGAGGTGTCGTGGGAGTGACATCAAGTTACAAGAGCAGTGGAGTTCAATGCGGAACCGGTGATGCAAGGTGACCTGTTGAGACCTTGACAAAATAGATCCTGCTGATTATTTTAATTTGTTATTTTAACTCTTACTGTATCTTCCGGGAGAGTGTCTTAAGTCTTAAGTATACAGCTTGATGAATATTCTTCGTTGATTGTAACATGTGCAACTATTTTCCAAGTCAATCAACATCGGAGAACCCTGAGCTTTGTATAGTCAGGTCTTGTCTGCTGAGAGCATAGATTGGTTGTGGCATAAATATGAGTGGAGCTAAGTGTAGTTTGATTTTTTTCCCCCTACTGGCTAAGTTTTAATGTCAGGTGGAGAGTAAATCAGTCACACGGTCTTTTTTATTGTGGTACCTACAGACCAGAACCGTCTCTGACTCGGGGAGCTGCTAAAAGAGTATCAGTTCTTGAAATCTACTGAGAGATTTTGTATGGGTGAATAGCAATGTAGAAGGATCCAGTGGGTTCTAGAAACCTACAAGTAGAACATTATGATAGGCAGATTTGGGTCATGGGGTCCCGCTCAAACTAAGGCCCTAGCCAAGGACAATACAGGCGGAAAAATTTAAACCCCTACCCTGATCTAGCCCATGGACAAGACAGTCTCCACACTTGAGTGGAGAGAGGGATTTGACTTTCTCAAGTACTCTGGTGCCTCACATTTGACTATGTCCCCTGGCGGGGGAGACCTAGTGGCACTCAGAGGAATGACAGCAGGTCACTGAGAAGAGACTTGATACCCTATGAGCATATACAGAGGGAGGTAATCCCTCTGAGGAACAGTCATAGGGGAGGGGAATAAGGGGAAAATGGGAGGGAGGGGAGAATTGGAGGATACAAGGGATGGGATAACCATAGAGATGTAACAAGAATAAATTAATTAAAAATAAAAAATAAAAAAAAATTAAAAAAAAAAAAGAAAAGAAAAGAAAAAAAAAAAAGAGAGATTTTGTAAAATGAGACACACACATTTGCCCCTCCCAGATCGGATCTAATTGCAGTTATTTCAGCTAGGCACTGAGAAGCTAGCATGGCAGGTCACCAGCCTGTGCTCACTGCAGAAGAGCTGAGCGTTCAATGATGGGGTATGTCACCACAGGCTCCCCGTGCTGGAGCCAAGGTCTAAGCTAGAGACATGCTAAACACTTGAACGTACAGGATGTAATAATATGTGTGTCCTTTAGTGAAACACAAATGTACATATGTGTATACAGATGATTTTTTGCTTCTTGTCAGGCTAGGCTAGCTGGCCAGTGAGCTTTGTTACCCTGCCATCTCCGTTTCTCCCCTCAGTGCTCTGTGGTCACAGGCACGTACTACCTCCCTCCTTTATGTGGGTTCTGGAGATTCAAACCCAGGTCCTCAGGTATGTGTACCAGTCATTTTACTAATAATCCAGTCTCTCCAACCTGTTTCTTCTTTTCCTTGAGTGAGTCACTTCATGTTTTAAATTCTCAGCTGTTTGGAGGCTAGAAATTATATTTTGTTGTTTGGCATTTTCCATTTTAATGTACTCGATAAAGTTGGTATAAAAGACGTTTTAGAAATCTGATGGCACATAGAGATTAGTATTTACCTTCTGGTTCTCCCTAATCTTTCCTCTGATACTGAGTCATAGTGATAGCTTCAGTCGTTTTCTTTTGACAGTATCGGGCTATATGCTGAGCGTCTAGCACTGTCTATTTCTGTCGAAATGTTAAACACACATCACTTACTCTCATTCCCACATTTTCCTTTGATTCACAAACTCTTCCAGGTCACTTTATACACATTTGCCATTTCAATGCATTCTGCTGCATAAAGCAATCTTTGTGCCAAACACAAATTTAGGGGCATTGTGTATAATCACTATGTCATTACTCATTTCCATAATCGGTAGTATCAACCATCTCAAAAAGTTTTATAGGATTGAGTTAAAATGAATTAAATTGAAAAATTCACTGGGAATCAGTAAATTAATATTTTGAAGTAAATAAATACTGATGCATAATTCAGAAGTAATTAATATGCTAAACTTGGTAAATGGCTTTAATGAGGTAGGCTGTTCATGTAGCTTCCTAGAAATTTTCATTTAATCACCCAATAAGTAGCAAAAAATATTTTAACCACTTGTGTTAGTTGGCTAGGCTGCTGTGCAAGTGTGTGACAAACCATGTGCTTTCTGGAAGGTAATGTTACGGTCCTTCAGAGTGATGTCCAAGACCGAGGTGGCCACAGCAGCACTTGTTGCCTGAGTGTCTGCAGGGAGCCTACTGGAACCTGGCTTCTGGCTCTGGTGATTTGTTGGCCGTTGTTGGAGCTTATTGGCTTGTAGGGATGTCACCCAACTGCTGCTTCGGTCTTTATGAACTGTCTTCCTGTTAGTTTGTCTATCTCTAAATTGCTGCTTCCAGAAGAATACACCTCCTGATGTATTCAGATCTACCCTAATGACCTTACACTAACTAATTACAACAGAGGTCCCTCATTTCAGGCCACCTTATGGGGCTGCAAGGCCTCAGACATCAAGTGTGCATGGAGGGGTCCCCAGCTCACCATCAGCTCTGCTCTCACTAGAGTGTCTGGCTGCATATTTGATACTATAATTAACCATATTTAAACTTCCCTCAAATATTTACTTATTAGACTCAGATAAGGCATCTCTTTGAAAACTCAGTTGAAAGTGCCCACATTCTGTGACAGCTAAAGTTGACAGTGGGGACACTGGGGACAGATCACTTCCATATGAAGTGCTTCATTAATTCGGCACTTGTCGGATGCCTTTCATAATCACTAAGGACTTGGGGGCAGATGAAAGAGTCAAAAGGCCTTGTCCTCACATCAGTTCTGTCTCTATAGGAGGAGCATGAGGGACATTGCAATTCAGAAAGCACGGATAGAGTCTTAAAGTCCTCTGCTTTATGTCCACCATGCCTCTTTCTTTCCAGAATATTCTCTCACTCACTGACTCTGTAAGACCCATGCTCCTTGCATGTGGGATATCCTTTCTCACACATAATTCACTCTTCCTAACATTCTAACTGTGCTCATCTACAACATACATACATGTTTCTCCTTGACTCCAAGGTCTCCAGCATCCAAAGACTTTGAGTTCTTCATAAATGATAAGCAGGGAATCTCAGCTTGTGGACCTGTCTTGGTCCACAGGGAGCATGGTGCACTTTTGACTTACTTCTCTCAGTCCGGAATCCAGGACCTTTTTACTTCACCTTGAAGTGTCTCATGTCTCACAGATTCATTTTCCCATCTAACAGGACTTGCCTACTTTACACTCCTTCACTAACTTACTTACATTAAAATATTCGGTTTTCTCATTTTATTAATTTGTAATTATTTTTTGAGAATGTCACACACGGATACTGTATTTACATCATTTCTACATCTTACTCTGAGTCCTCCGACCCTTGCCAGGTCCCCTGATTCCTTCTTAACTTCACGGCCTCTTCTTTGATGTTTGTGCATGTGCACATGTGTGTATAAGCAGAACCTGATTTCATTTACTTTTGCTGTTATATGTTGTGTATTTGTGTGCTAGTGTGTGTATGGGGTAAGATAACAGGTGAGCTCAACATAGGGAAGACTGAGTCTTCCTCCTATCAGTCACAGCTCCTCATCTAGTGATGGGGCATTGTGGGGTTACCTTCCCACCCCTGTTGGCATGCCAACCAGTGTCATTAGGCAGGTCTTGTTTGGGTGACCATATTGTTGAGATCTCATGGTTGCATCTTCCCTGTCATTTGTAGAAGACACTATCTCATAGTAGGCACTTTAATCCTCTAGTTCTTCCAGTCTTTCTTCTCCTTTTCCATGAAGTATCCTGGGACTTAGGCACAAGGGTCTTGTTTTTCTTGAACCTAAATTTCTCCGTCTTTTCTATCCTTCCTGTCCTCCCCTCCTCTGCTCACTTTAGATATAAAATTCACAGTTATTCCTGAGTGTCACCCCTCTGGTGCCATCAAGATTAGAATAAACTCAAATGAATGCTCTCAAATGCACACTGATGTATCTGTTCCTCAAGCCCAAGATCACAGTCCTAAGCTGTTCTGAAGCAGCTTTGGTAAGCCTGCCACCAGATAGCATTCTGCTGTTTGGTGCCCCCCAAACTCTTTGCTTGGTCTTAATCTCTCTCTATTTCTATAACTTGTTTCTTCTTTTCATTTAGATCTCTGCTTCTACCATTACAGGACATTCTACATTCCTATAAACATAGCAATCTATAGTGGATTTATGGCCAAACCCTAATCTCATATGACCTCCACTTAACTTGATTATGTTTTATAACTTGATTAAGTTGACTGACTTAACCCCTTGATTTTGATATAACTTGATTAGGCTGAGGTCATACTAAACCTCAAAGACTCTATTTCCATATACGAATACATTCATACATGTACAGAGGTTTAGGAATTGAAAATGTCCTTTAAGAAAACAAAGACTTAACCCAGAACACCTAAATCAGAGCCATCATTTTAACAGCCTTACCTGGGTATTTTACATTCCTGTTCTTCCTGATTCTAATCAACATGGAGACTGTATAACCCTGAAACCTCCTTGAATCCTGGGATACTCCTCTCCTGGTATCTATGACATTTTGCCTTCCTAATTTTCTTTTTGATGATCAAGACCTGGTGTGGTCTTTTCTTTCTCTTCTTCAACAAACATTGGTTTTCCTAAGAGTCTTTGAAAACTCCATGAGAGCTCTGTACAATCCCCACTCATGCTGACCTCAGACTCAGATATTTTTCTTCCAACTATAACACACTTGATCATTTTAGCCCTGAGTTTCATCTCAGCGGACAGCAACATTCTTTATTCTTTTGTCCAAAATAAAATTTGGAATTTAATATTAGATCATCTCTCCTTCATCCCTCACATTCTATCTTAAAATTCAAGACAACTATGTTGTCCCATTTCACATATTTTTTTAAAATACACTTTCTTGGCCTCACGGTCACTCTCCCACTCCATTGTATTTCTACAATGCTACACCACATTTTTTTTTCTGTTTGTTTGTTCTTGAAAACACAAGGAGCTCCCCGTTCCTAGGTTCTGACTTTCCTGTTTCCTCTGACGGGAAATCTTGTTCCTTCATTCCTTCCATGACTGAGCCAATTTTTTCAGATTACAAAATCTTCTACGTATTAGTTGTTAGGGTAGCCCTGAATAACGTACACATCTGTGTACATGTACATACACTCATGTCTGTGATCGGAGGAACACACGAGATCTGTGGGTTTTGTTCACTTAACAACTCTAAGTGCACACAGAACTTGATGATTAGACTGTTCCCTCCTTGATAGCCATCCAAAGCACATAGATGAAACAGTGTCCACCATATTTAACAATGGACTACTAAGGTATCCCTAAAACTACCACCCTTGGTACAGCAGATATAGAAAGAAAAGATCATTACTGAAGAGATTTATGGACCAGGTCTAAGAGTGATGATTCCTGCCTACCACATTCTAGCAGTTAGAGCTCAGTCTTGTTGCTATACTAGCTGCAAAGGAGAGTCAATAATTAGCTTTAAGTATTGCCTGTATATGAACTTACATGTTAGTGACCAGAAATTTGGATACATTTAGCTGGGTCCTAAGTCAGGTCTCAAAAAATCCAGGAGTTGAAGAGTGTGTGCCCTTTTCCTCTAGAAAATGGAAAGCCTCCTTTTCTAGACTCATTTAGGTTTCTGAATTCATATTCCTGTAGAGACAGGGCTGAGGCCTTGCTTTTAGGCATGGATAGTCTCAACTCTAGAGACCACTCTCAGGTCATTGCAGAGTCCCCTGCATCTTTGTGGTAGAGAACTTTCATTGCATTTAACCCACCCCTTATGGTCAAATTCTTCTGCCAACGGCTAAGGAATGAGTGATACGGAAGTTGTCCAGGTCTGCTTTGCATGGCTTCAGTTGTGTATGATCTACTTGCATTGTTATAACTGCTCTGCTTTTCTATTAGTTACTATTAATCTCCTACTGATCATGGTGTGTGTGTGTGTGTGTGTGTGTGTGTGTGTGTGTGTGTAAAACATAGCTCATATATGGCACAGTGCTTTCTTTGTTTTCAAAAGTCCATAAGGAGCAGCACTCTTGCATTGTATTCCTATGAGTGCAAGGAGACTAATCTAGCCTAAAGGAATCATAATTAGACTACAATCATCAAGATAATCTCATTCTTTGTACATCAGACACTAGTGTGCAGAAACTAGCAAATCCATCATTTCTATCTACACTGCACGGGAAGGAATTGCATGAAGGTGAGTGTTGACTAGACTTCCCCTCAGAATCCCTCCCACCACAGGGCTTGGCAGCAGCATGCCCAGACTGGCAGTTGTATGCCACCCTGATAAGCTTTGATTTCCTGGTAGAAGGTGAGGGTGGAAACTATATCTAGGATTTAGTTTTGAAATTAAATGTGATAACAAATTTAGTTGTGATGGCGTGGGTATGGTGCTTGCTACTCACTTGAGAAAATAGAGAATGGTTCACAACCATGTGGTTATGGTTAGAAAATGGTAAAATTACTATTAGGGTAAAGATTCTTAATGCAAAAGCCCCTTCAGGCATGTATCCAAACTGCCTGTTCAGTTTGATCCAGGATCCATCTGTTGAGCATCTTTAAGCATGAAGGAGGTGTCCTTGTTGTACAAAGCCTTCCCATGGGACACTTAGAAACAGACATGAACCCAAGTAGAATGCCATTCAGTCTGAGGGTGACTTCTGGAATGTAAGACCAAGGGAAGATGCTACATCCTGAGGAGGTGGCCGCCCAAGGCCAGGGCAGAAAATACAGCACACATGCACTATAATGCTCATTTCATGAAAATATGGTCCTTTGTATTATGCTCGCCCCTGGGCAGCAATGGCAAAAGACGAGCATGTCCAATACACAAAGCTGCTGGGATAAGTTGGGATGTTCTAAACTTTGTTGTGAGTGTGAGCGAATGGAAAAGATATTTAGGAAACAAAAGAGCTGAAGAGATGTGTCAGTGGTTAAGGGTAGATACTGCTCTGCCAGACGACCTGTATGCATTTCCAGAACCCATGTCAGGCAGCTCACAAGTGCTTGTAATTGTAGCCTGACAGAATCTGACACCCTCTTCTGGGCTCGGCAGGTAGCTGCATATACCCATACACAGACACATATATACACAATTAACATAAAATAAAGCTTTAACATAGAAGTAGCATGAAAGGACCAGTGTTTTAGGGGAATAAAAACATGAAAACATACGATTATTCTCTAGTAGTGGAGGCTGAACCACATCACTACCCTCTCCATGCAGTGGGCACAACAGACGGCTTTGAACTTCAAATGCAAGAAGGTAATTGAACCTAACAATGCAGATGGCCGCGGGATGAGAAAAGGGGAGAGAGGCATTACAGTTATTTGTTAACAGCTCTGTCGTATTATATGTATGTGCATCCACCAGTGTAAAAATCAAATCCTCTTAGTTTAAAATCCTTTTAAATAGTGTTTAAATATATTCTGATGACACAATCTGCTGAAGTATTTACCCTTGGTGGGAATCTCCATTAACCTTGTTGTAGATACTGTACGTTTTGGGGGCTTTGCTTACGGAGTAAAGCCTAGTGACATCATTATAAAACCACATCTGGATAAGCTTAGAGCCTTTGTCATTCTATCCGATTTGGGAAGTTCAGCAAACGAGAGGAGAATGCCACGATTAACAGAGCCCAGGCTTTAGATTATTAGGGTGCCCTTTCTTTTATGGTATAGGCAGAGGGAGATAAAAGCCCTAAAGCTGTAAGTGATACAGAGACATGCCCAGCACCCAGATAGCAGGGCTCTTAGGATAAGCGAGCTAGCTACACAGCAGAATTTCAAGGATTAGAGCCAGAGGTTAAATTCAGATGGTTTTGTTTTGTTGTTTTGTTTTGCTTGTCACTGGTTTCATTGTTTCCGGAGATCCTGTGTGAATCTTTTGGTTACCTAATGGGTAAAATTCCCTCAACATTTTTTTTTTGTAAATTTTCTTCAAAATAATATCTCTGTGCCACATACGCAAAACCCCAGTTCCTTCTTTTAGTCAGGACCCTGAGACAGTCTCAAAGAAAGTTTGTCTGCTTTTGTCAGCTACATGGGAGATCAGCCCTCAAGGAGGCTTGTCTTTTATGTTTTTGTTTGTAGGGAGTTTGTAGAAGAGATAAACATGTATTTGTGTTGATCCCAAGTGTGGGATTGGGAACAGACTAGTGAGAGAGCAGGATGTTTATCCCCTTAGAAGTCAAACCACTTTGTGAGGGAGCTTGGATGTTGCCAGCTGAAAACATCCTAATAGAGACGTTGATATATATATATCCAAAACAAGAAGCTTGAGAGAGAGGACTTGGGATTGTTTTAGCTGTTCATCCCTGCACTTTGTGAGACGCTCCTAGAGAGAATTGCTCCAGAGGAGGCTTCAAGCCTTTGGGCTCCGGCTGAGGCTCTGGGACTCAGTTGCTGTTCCAGGTTCTAACAGCAACCTTCGTTGAATTGCAGGTTTGTTGAGATCCTATTGACTACGCCAGGAGGAACATTCCTAGGAACTGATATCCTCAAGGTTTTATTATTGTGTTCTTTAATATCCTTTTCCTATTGTTTAGGTTAGTCAAGTTGTAGTGAAATACACTCTGTTATTGAGTTCATAATATAATTGTTAAGAAAATTGAGCCAACAGGAGTTGGACACTTCAGAGGCAACACTGCTTGGTAATGCCTCCTTTTACAAAGCCTGGCTGTTTGCTTGTTAGTCTTCTGTCTTGACCCTCTCAGTCAGATGCAATGGGTTAAGATCCAGCACTCTCATGGCTTTCTGTAGTAGTGCTCACTCCTTCCTGTGACTTTCTCCATGGATTGGGAAATTCGGTGATCAGAAACTCTGGCCGCAACTCAGCCAGATTGAAAAAAATACTGAATAAGTACTAGGGTCTGTTTGGGATCATGTGCCCAACTTTAATACCAAAGGGACAGGCTCTACTTACTTAATAATAAAAAAAAGTAAAGAAAAAGAAAGAAAGAAAGAACCCTAGGGGGAAATTGCACTGGTGGAGAGCCAACACCAAATTTCAGCCACTAAAGCTTGAGAATTCAGCTCACTTATTAAACTTGCAAGCATTAAAATTTTACAACTAGTAAAGTTGGCCTTTGCCAACCCAAAAAATAATCTTCCAGATTTCTGGTTGATGGACACATGGCATCCGAAGTCATCCCACTTGGTTGCCCTGTGTTCTTTCTCTTGAGAACAGCCCTGAGATGTTACCTGATACCATGAATTTGGTGCTTTATTTTATCAATTCGTTTCCTTCCATTTTTGAAATTCTCAAATCTTTTCAGTCTGTAGCTTTTTCCTCTCAAAAGATTAAATGTGGGTTGTGCTGAAGGAAGGCCATTAATTTCTATAGATAAAGGAAAATCTTCAAATTATATTGCAAAGCACTTTGCAGAAAATTATAGACTCTCTTAATAGTTGTATATCAAGGTGCGTATGTTCAAACTGCCTGTGAGGCAGGTGAAAGGGCATAATTAACGGTGGACAACTCAGTGGACAGGAAATGAGTAAGTGGTACCCAGGTACCTTAATTCGCATGCAAGTGCTTTCATAGACTTTAAATGATGTGTGCTGCATGTTTGTTGCTGTTTTAGTCATTTAACATTAAGTGCAATTTAAACATAAGACAGTTCCCCTTCACACAAGCCCTCAGTGGATACAGGAGACTGGATAATGCTCTATGCATTGCTTTTCCTATGTGTAAATACTGGTAATTAAGTTTAACTTACAAATTAAGCATATCAGGAAAACAATCTAATAATAGGATAATTATAATGTGAGGCTATGATAAAAGTGATTTAAAATGTGTATATTGATATTTCTGGGATCTTTCATTTCATGTTTTAGGCTATGGGTGACTGTGAGTAACCCAAACTGGGAGAA
>OU015747.1:139215698-139242435 GCA_907169655.1 Acomys percivali
AGAGAGAGAGAGAGAGAGAGAGAGAGAGAGAGAGAGAGAGAGAGAGCTTAGTATTTAAAAAGATTGGCTGCTTTTCCAGAGGACCTGAGTTTGATTCGCAGCACTCTTATAGCAGTTTACAATCATCTGTACTTCTAGCTACAGGAAATCTGATACAGTCTCTGGTCTCCACAATCACTGCATGCATGTGGTGCCCAGATATACATGTAGGCACATACACCCGTACACCTAAAATAAAACAAAGGTTAAAAAATTGAAAAACTAAATATTTTATACCAGAATAACCACCCTGCATATTTTCTCACTTGCCGGAATAAATATTTATTGATATTTCTCTGATAACTTCTACTTTCAAAATATTTTCACACGTAACAGATCCTGTGCATCTTGAAATTACCCAGTGATGTACAAAGTTTAAAAAAACACTCTCCCCTGAACTAGGTAGGTAGCTCAGCCAGTAAGACATTTGCCACACAGACATGAGAACCTGAGTCAAGTCACCAAATCGCACGATAAAGCCTGGCTTGGAGGCAGGGCTTGCATCTCAGCCCTGGACTGGGGTAAGCAGTAGGATCCTTGGATCACGGACCTGTCAGGATAGCCTAATCAGTGAGCCTTATGCAAATGAGAGGCCCTGTTGCATAAAGCAAGGTGGACTGTACCTAAGTAAGGGCACCCAAGGCTGACCTCTAGCCTAGTTATTTTTTGTGCACGCACATGCATACCAAAACCTGAACAAATTTTTATCACTATATACATGCAGAAATATCCAGCTAGTTAATGACATGGCTAGGAATAGACTTTTGGCACTCTGATAATATTCTGTCTTCTAAATCACAAGCCTCAACTAGATGTTTTCTGTAAAAGGATGATGGAAGTGTCATTGGCTTATTAATAACAGTCAGTAGTGTCAAAATATTACCACAGCATCGCTGCCTTCACACCAGCAGTGCGCGCTTAAGGACGGCGTGTCAGTTGAAGTGTCTCTACTTCAAATGTGAGCTTCAGTCTTAGAATTTAAAAATATCAAGTAGTTACAAAGATAAATTCTGCACCAGTCAAATAGAAGATCGATATATGTTCATTTCCATTTGCTTTTGTGAAACAGGGTCTTGCTACATTGCCTTACCTGTTATACGGTTCAAAGGCCAAGTGTTTGCTATAGTGTGGGTGTAAAACGTGGGGTGCGCCATGGGGAATGACCCCAAGGAGACTAAAGCATCCTGCTTAGGCACTCTGACCCCCACCCCTGGCTGCTCTACTGCCCATTCAGATGTAGAATGAGGGAAAGCTCTTGCAGGAGGGAGACATCGCAGGAGTGCTGGGGCATCTGTCTCTAATGCTCTGAGGGGAAGTCCTACAGCGATGACGACATTGTTCTAGTACCTTTCCTGTTTTATTCTCTCTTTGCTACAGAATTGTACGCAAGCCTATGGCCACTCAAGACTACACTACTAGACACATATACATCTGAATAGTTATTTCATGTGAGGAGATTAGATGTTACTTTCTGCCGCTTGGGCTGCTCTATTATGAAAACAAAACAAAACAAAACAAAGCAGATCATGAATTCTATTAAGTTGAATTGTTGGGGGTCACAAAAAATGTATTAAAAGACAGATAATTTCAAGTGCTTTAGCATCTGCTGAATTTTGGCTGTAACCTTAAGGTTGGTTTTAATATGTAAATTAAATAAAAGGTTTTGCATGATGCATTGGACTTGTAATGTGACCCAAACCTCAACAAACTTCTGAGTAGAATTCTCACATACAGGAGCTGTGAGAAAGTGCTTTGTAAAAACAGTCTATAAAAGTTCAAGTGTAGTTTTCATTCTTTTATATCATTTTGTTTTAATGGCATCTATATTTTGCCCATTATTCTAAATTCACTGTTTTCAAAAGGTGTAATATAAATAAATTTTAAAAATAAATACTAACATTAACTAAACATTAATTCACTCATAAAATAAGTGTCTTATAAAATGACCACTATGAGAGGCCTAAGCAAAGTTATCACAATTTCAATGATGATGGAGACAAATGTAATTTAGAGACAAAGCGACATCTACTCTAAGACAAGCAACTGAAAACATATTAATTTATTTTCTTTCTCTGATTAGGAGAGTTGGATTTTGGTTCTTTAAATACTCCCATTCCTTATCATATATATGCTTTATTGTGTAGTGTGATTATTAAAAAGAGCCCAGGGAAAATAAGACTTTTAGGGGTTAATATTGAAATATTAATGCTAATATCTTGAATTTTATTTTTATGTGTATTTTGATGGTGGTGTCTTTAGTTTATTATTAATCAGTGAAACTTTAGATGCTAAATTAGCTCTTTTGATAAGTATGCTCCATATCCTGAGCAGCAGGTCCATGATGATTTGTAATTTTGTGAAAATATTCTTCTCAGGTATTTTGCAATCTTTTACTGTAATTTTCTGAAACAAACAAAAAGTATGCAGGTAGATATAGATACATAGTCAGGCAGACAGACAGACAGATAGATGATAGGTAAGTAGATAGGTGATAGATAGATGGATAGACAGATAGACAGACAGATTATTAGAAAATAGATAGATGATATATAGATATATAGAGATAAACAGACAGATGATAGAGCTAGATAGATCATAATCCAGAACAGTGTGTATTCCAAGAGATATATGAGAACATTTCATACAAATTGTCCCATCTTCTTTATTCAGTAGGACACAGAGAAGGTACAGTTATCTCCCCAAAATACTTACAGGGTAAGGTAGATAACTAAATGCCAAGAGAGTTATGTCTGAATCTACATACAGCAAACTGAACTCATGTGTTTTCTTTTTATTTGAAATGGACACTATGCCCTGGATTTAACTAAAGAGTCTTCCACTCTATCACCCCAAATACTCTATTCTTGAAGCGCATTGCTCCCAATACTTATGAATATCTGCTAATAAAAGTAGTTTTCACTGGAAGAAGCACTTGACTTCTGCTGATTTTGATAATGCGTTAAAGGTATCAACTCTCAGCCAGGCACAGTGGCACATGTCTGTAATCCCAGCACTCAGGGAGACAGAGGCAGATGGATCTCTGTGAGTTTGAGGCCAGCCTGATCTACAAAGCCAATCCTTGGCAGCCGAGACACCACAGAGAAACACTGTCTCAAGAAAACAAAGAAGCTGCTGCTATCTCACCAGCGCCCTGTGCACCCCCGTGTGAAATGCATGTGTGGCTACTTGTTTTAGTTAACTGCAGACTCCGAGGCAGGATGCAGCAACATACTTTGCCTGCTTGCTCTATGTGTATGCAGTTCACTCAACCACACTCTTAAGTTCCCAAGACTTTACTGAGTTCTTGTCGTCTCTGGTTTTTTTTTTTTTGTTTGTTTGTTTTGTTTTGTTTTGTTTTTTTAATGCCTTTTCCCAATGCAACAATTCCATCCAAAGGAACATTTAAGTTTTGCCTGCCTTGCTTTTGAAATGGGTCTACATTCGTTATGATAATTATGCCAGAGAAAAAGGCAGGAAATGAGTTACAAGGTTATTATTCAAACTCAAATGCAGTCTGTGCCATCTTCCGGGTGAATCCATAATACTCTTGATCTGTGCCAGAGTTACTCACGTCAGGGCTTAAATTCTAAGAGCTATGAGTTAATTGGTGGCTAAGAGCACTTGCTGCTCTCTCAGAGGACTTGCGGTGGGACCTTTCAGTTTCCAGCACCCACATGACTGGTCACAACCTCCTGTGACCCCAGCTTCAGGGCATTGAATGCCCTCTCCTAGATTCTACCAGTACTTTACACATATGATGTACAGACATCCATGCAGACAAAATACCTACATACATAAAGAAGTGAAGAGCTATGAGCTATAAGTTAATATGAGTTGTTAATGTGAGACTGCTGTTTTTCATTTTGTAATATCCTGTATAGTATTATCAGGATTATTTTGAATATATATATGAATATACATATATATATATATGAATATATGTGTGTGTTCATCTCCAACATTCAAGAAACTGGTTTCCTGAGAAATTAGAAAAGAGAAAACTGTTATATAAATAAGGTAATAGTCACTTTTGTTAATATCATTTTAATTAAATATATAATACTATTTCATATCAGGTATCCCTTAATTGATTTATGTCTGAAATTACTGTTACTAAATGCTTTACATTTCATACATGTTTGGATATATACAGCCAGGCAGATTTATGATACCACATGTATTTTACATCTATCTCGGCACACTCTCATTCTTCAGCTTTACAGGCTATGGTGTGGATGTGGATGTTATTGCTGAAGCCAGTTCTTCAATGCCTTCTTGGCTATCAATGCGTAGGCACTCTGTGTTTTGTTTATCACTTTGTTTCATGGTTGGTTTTTGTTGTTGTTTGTAAAACAGACTTCGGCAGCAAGGAATGATGTTGGTTTAGAACTTAGATAAAGAAGCAAATAGACTCAATTATCATATGCATTTTATCACCTTTTTACAGGATCATTTTCACATCCTTCCCTAAATCTATTTTAAAAGATGTTGATCGTCTATGAAACATAAAGAGTTCCAAGGCTTAAATTGGAGGTACCAACCACCACCCACTGATTATACCCCGAAGCACAGATAAAAAGCACAGAGACACAGAGGTAGACAGTTAAAGAGATAGATGTGTTTATCCCGAGTTTTCCAGAACCCATTAATCTGAATGTACAAACACATCTCATTAGCCGTAATAGCCATATTTCCCTGGCTCATTTCCCTCACCTGCTGTAGATGACCTTTGACTCCTGTGTACTACCCCTCATGTGATTCTGGGAGTCCATATGGGTTTTTTCACATGCATTTAAGATGGTGTCTGACACCAGTGGGCTAAGCGCCATAGTTACTCCCCAAGGTGTTTCCACAGTTCCACTCTGTACCAACACTCTCGCCACAGGGCACTGGGGACCTGCTGTTCCACAGATGCTCGGCTATTGCCTGAGTCTTTCCCATGCACAATGGGTATCAGTAAAATCAAAGCATCTTCTTTGAAGGATCATTTTCTTCTGAGAATGAGACTTTCATGCCTGTTCCTCAGCTCTTAAGATGATCTGTTAGTGGTGGTCATGGGCTGGGCTAGGTGTTTGCAGGTTCCCTTGCCCTTCAGAGATTGAGATGAAGGCTTACATAGACCACAAAGCAGCATGGGAACTCTATTCAAAGCAAAACGATAGAACTGTCAAGATGACAGCTAGATGCATGAGTCAAGATGCTCAGAGGCCCTAGGTTACCGCTGCAGGGTTCCTTTCTATACCATGTTAAAGGGGAAAAAAGGAGTTTGTGACTAAGGCCCAGAGTTGTTCTCTATTTTGATTGACAGACTGAATTCCTGTCACCATTTCTCTTCTGTGCTTCCTTCTTCCTCTGTGTTTGATTTTGATCACATTGTGCCCAGTTATTCATTGGCGTGAGATGGTGAATATGGAGCTCCCCCATGAAGTTTGATGTGGGGAGAGGGCTTTGTTTCCTTATACATGTACCCAATGAGTCTGAGTCACGCTAGCTGTTTTGCTCTTGGACCCACACAAAAGCAGAGTGTGGTTGAATAGACTCTGTCTAAATCTTTGGGTTGTTAGGAAGAGAAATGTATTCCGTTATTCAGTCAGGGGAGTTTTTGTAGCTGGATCCAGATAGGGACCAAAGGTTGCTAACAGATTGGTTTCCGAGAGGGTACCATGCTGGCGTGGGTCTGAGGCTCTCAAGTGCATTATAATTAGAAAAGGAGTGCATATACAGCATATGCCAAGTTGTTGGGTGACACTATTCCTGGGGAGATGTAAATAGACATCTACTCACCCCAGATTGGGGATCCATGACACAACATAAGGAGACCACCAAAGTAGAACTTGGTGAGCCAGTGAGTTTCTGGGGTTACTTCCAGGAGCAGAAGTGACTCAAAGATAGTTGTATCACCAATGCCCAGCCCAGCATGGGTGACACCTCATGAAAGCTGGGAATCTGTAGGTGGCTCAGCAAATTGGGAGTGTCTTTTCTAGGTGTCTCAGTTTGTCAAAGCATCTGTCAGGAAGCTCAACTGGTCTCTGCTTCTTCCAGGCAGCTTGGCTGCTCTGAGCCTCTTCCAGGCAGTTCAGCGTATCTAAGATTGTCTTCTAGAAATTCTCACTATTTATCTGTGTTTAGGGAGGGGGAGCCATAGTGAATCTGCTCAACTTCAGGAACTTCCTGAAGCTATTGAGTTGTTTTCTTACAGAGCTTAGCAAGCTTCCTTGAAATATGAAATGTTTCACCTCCCTTAGAACACTGTGCTATTTCACACCCACCCCCTTTTGACATCCTATGTCTTAGCTATCTTCCCTACAAAATGGATTTTAATCTCAGAGGAAATTGCTATACAACACAAAGGGAGTTCAGGTTGGTTTTTTTCCTTTGCTTTTCTGTGTCAAATTCTTCTAAATGTTTTCCCCATGAACAATACAATGGCCTTTTGACAGGTCTTGTCAAGAGTTATCCTACAATGTTGTAGGACAAGTTTGAGAGTTCCCAGTGGAATAGTCTTTATTACTGTGGCGGGTGCTCTACTTTCTTTTGTACATGAGTATGTCTTCCAGTTCAGAGCATCCTTAATTCCCATTGTTTAGGCATTATTATAAAGGCTCAAGAATGCAGGCCTTGTTGTGGTGAATCTTCATTGTCAACTTAAATTGTTTTAGAATCACCATTGTAGGTGTATCTATGAGGACATTTCCAGAAACCTTTTTGTAAGGCAGAGGAGTTATACGGAATGTGGACAGTACTGTCCCTTGAGATGAGGTTTCTGACTGGGCACAAGAGAAGCAATCTGAGCACCAGTCTTCGTCTCTCTGCATCCTGACTGCAGGTATAGTATAGTCTACTGTCTCGTGCTCCTGTTGTCTTTATGGCCCCTCCAAAATGAGCTGTGCACTAAAACCAGAACAAATCCATCTATCCTTCTTTCCTTTCTTCCTTCCTTAAATTGCTCGTATCGGCTATTTTATCACAGCAATTCACCTTTACAAATTAAAAAAGAGAGAGAAAGTATTTAATAAAAAACAAAGGGGGCGTTGTTGTGCTTTTTCACGTGGGTCTTTTGAAGTATAATCTGGCCTAGAATTCATGGCAATCTTTCTGCCTCAGCCTCCTGAGTGTTTGGGATGCAGGTGTGAAGTACCACACCCTCCTGGGCTATGGTTTGGTCCAGGTTCTCAAAGATGGCTACCAACAAAGCCAGGGTTGAACAATGACTTTCTAGTTACACCCCCACCTCATTTTAAACAACGACCGTTATCACTCGCATATGCTGTCCGTCTGGCATCTGGTGCCTTAAGCTGCCCCAGCCACTGTCCTGGTCTCTTCTTTCTTCATAGCTCACCAGCTCACCTGGGCTGTGGGAAACTCCTCCCATCTCTGCTTACAGTAGATTATTCTACAATATCTTTTTCTAACCTTCCACATTCAAGAAATCTCTCCCCTTAATCTCTGCTTCTTTATAATCTTAAGAGTATTCCATTTCTTTTTTTTTTTTTTGGTTTTTTTTTATTAATTTATTCATGTTACATCTCAGTTGTTAGCCCATCCCTTGTATCCTCCCATTCCTCCCTCCCTCCCGCTTCCCCCCCTACTCCCCTCCCCTATGTCTGTGACTGAGGGGGACCTCCTCTCCCTGTATATGCTCATAGGGTATCGAGTCTCTTCTTGGTGACCTATTATGCTTTCTCTGAGTGCCACCAGGCATCCCCATCCAAGGGACATGGTCAAATATGGGGCACCAGAGTTTGTGTGAAAGTCAGATCTCCTTCTCCACTTAACAGTGGAGAATGTCCTGTCCATTGGCTAGTCTGGGTAGGGGTTCGAAGTTTACTGCTTATATTTTCCTTAGCTGGTGCCATAGTTTGAGGAGGACCCCAGGGCCCAGACCCACCTGCAGTTTTCCAGGACCCACTGGATCCTTCTATTTCCTCATTCTCCCAGGCTTCTCACACCTAAAGTCTCAATAGGATATCCTCCCCTCTGACCCACTTTCCTGGTAGGTAAAGTTTTTCATAAGGATGTACCCTTTGGACTAGTGTCTCAATATAAGTGAGTACATACCATTTAACTCTTTTTGCTTCTGTGTGAACTCACTCATTATGATAATTTCTAGTTCAATCCATTTGTCCACAAAATTCGGAAATTCCTTGTTTTTAATAGCTGAGTAATATTCCATAGTGTAGATGTACCACAGTTTCTTTATCCATTCTTCTACTGAGGGACACGTAGGCTGTTACACCCATCAGAATGGCTAAGATCAATAACTCCACATGCTTGCGAGAATGTGGAGAAAGAGAAACACTCCTTCATTGCTGGTGGGAATGCAAACTAGTACAACCACTTTGGAAGTCTATCTGGCCCTTTCTCAGAAAAATGGGAATAGGGCTTCCTCAAGACCCAGCTATTCCACTCCTTGGAATATACGCAGAAGATGCACTACCACACAACAGGGACATATGCTCAACCATGTCCATAGCTGCCTTATTCATAATAGCCAGAACATGGAAACAGCCTACGTGTCCCTCAGTAGAAGAATGGATAGAGTATTCCATTTTAATGTCATCTCTTTTGGAAAATTTTTGTATTCATACAACCAGATAAAATTCTCTTTGGGGAAATATTAAAAGAATGTAGTGATATCTGAATGCATAAAGGTTTAAATTCTCTGTTACAAACATCATCATCATTATTAATTATTATAAAACAAATGAAAAGCCAGGGTGAAACATTTTATAGTATGGTTATTTAATATAAATTTATCCATAATGTGACAAAAACAAACACTGTATAGATACTATATAAAACTGAGTTATTAAAATTAATTGTAAAATGAGAATCATTCCATTATATATGCATAAAATAGGTAAGTGGGGAACTCAAAGGAAAATATATAAAAGACAATAGCAGCAGCAATATTAATAGAAATACTTAAAACTCATCAAATTTATAAGTACTTTAAAAAATCTCTGTAGTATAAAGTAGAAGGCAAAAATTCTTGCATACAATGCTAGTGTAGCTGAGAATTGATGATTTATATTAAAACATGCATCATTTTGTAGTAGGAGTTCTCTGTTCTCTCTGTTAAATTGAGTTTTGCATATGCCTGTATGTATATGTCCCTGTGAATATGTGCTTGCCTGTGTGGTGTGTGGAGACCAGAGGTCAAGCTCAAGTGTTGGCCACTATCACTCTGCATCTTAGTTTTTGAGACAGGGTCTCTCATTAAGCCTGAAGCTCCCTGATTGGCTACTGTCTGGCCAAGGAGCCCACTAAGCTCTCCTATCTGCAAGCACTCAACATGTGCCACCATGCCCACGTTTTTACATGGGTGCTCAGGATCAAACTCAAGTCTTCACTAATGTGTAATCATCACTTTACCAACTGAGCTGTCTTACAACCACCTGTGTTCTCTCTGCTCTTCTCCCCCATGGCTCTGTCTCTGGACTCTCTGGGTTCCTCCAGTGGGAAGCATCTTGAAGAGATGAGGAAGGAAGGAACTGCAGATCTGATAGGCAGCAGGTGAGAGGGAGCTACAGACCTCAGAGTGACAATGGCTTGGTTCCTCCACAGGAAGGAGGGCTCCTATCCAAACACATTTCTGTTCCTGGCTTGGTATTGCCCTCAAGACTAAGATGGTCATGCCCCAGCCACTCTGTGATGATGCCAGGTGTGTTAGCATTGTTGAGCATTCCTCTTAGTCTTCCCTGACATTTTTTACATAATGTCAATTCTTTATCTCTTTTTTTCTTCTTTATTTCTCTTTAATATAATTTGACTTGCATGGGCCATCTGTTCCCTTGTTTGGATCCCAAATGATCCCATCTCATCTTTAAAGTTCTAAGAGTTTATGTTGAAGAACTAATGAAGGGTGTTCCTAACACAACACTGAATCTAGATTAAGTGTCACAGGGTAAAGGATATCACTGTTGGAGCAAGAAAGAGTAATTCATTCACACTGGGAGATTTTGGAAAGGCTTCCCACAGGAGGTGGCATTTGATTTGCCTCTAAAGGCTGGTAGAAGGGCTTGCCAAAAACCAATGTGCATCTTGCCACCTAGAAGAGTCTTTGTGGCTCTTGAGGGCAAAGGCCCATTACTTCCTCATGTCATACTATTGCCAAGTGTGAGGCTAGGTTGCTCTAAGTCTTAAATTAATGTGGCAGCACTGATAATGAGTCCTTATTGAAAAGTATTCCCAAGTGAGGCTTGAGTTTAGCAAAGCAGACAGAGTACATAACAGGGCCTGGTAGATGGTCCATGGTAACCAATGTTGTTCCACTATAAGAAAAATACATAATATTTTGGCTTCACTGTCCTTTAGTGGGAACACGGGCTTATTACACACTTCGTTCTTTTCTCCTCACAGGTACCCAGACACTACCTTTTGCCTTATGTCTCATAATTAATTTCTGTCACTTAATGGTCTACCAGGGGCTGGATAGATGTCTCACTGGTTTAGAGTGCTTGCTGTTCTTCCAAAGAATCCAAGTTCTGTTCCCAGCAAGTGTTCTCATGTCAAGTGGCTGACAGCTTCCTTTAAATCCAGATCAGAGCAGGAATTAGACGCCCTCTTCTGTATTCCACAGGTACCTGCACTCACTTGGCATACACCCACACAGACATGGGCATGTGCGCATGCGCACACGCACACACACACACACACACACACACACACACACACACACTCATACATATGTTTTAAAAACTTTTTAAAACTCAATTGAGCATATATAATCTTGTAAAATATTAATCAACTCTAAATTTTATTTTAAAATATTATGGAAAATCCACCTAAATCAGAAAGGATCATCAGCTTTGAAAGCTTTAGCCACATTATATAATCAAATTTGTTCAGAGAGGAACCCTGGGATACTGCCTCATTTTTTTTCTTCCAGTCTGAGAGCTAAAAGCAGTATTTAAAATGAAAAGGCTGCTCTCCAATAATTCATAATTCTGAAGCAGTGTGGGTGGGAGATTTGGTGGAAAGCTATGAGGGGGCCACTCTCGGCTTGTATTATGAAAGCCCCAGACAAACAATCTTGGTTCAAAACACTGTGATTCATTACACACACAGTCTCAGGAAGGCAGATTGGAAGACAGCTGGCTAAGGGGGCTGCCATCCTGGAGAGGGTGTCATGACAGGCGTCTGTCGTAACCAGCCAAAGATGGCAGCAAGGGGGGAGTGCGGGGGGGGGGGGACAGGTAAACAAGGCATTGTTGTCCCTGCCTTTCGTAAGTGACAATAATGAGAAGCCATGCTCCCACACAAGCTGCTGAATGACGACCCCTAGCCAGCAGGGTTTGCCCAGCACACACCACTCACCACAGCTGGGGCAAGGGTCCTCATCCTCCTCCCGTTCCTTCCTCCTAACTGCAGTGAAGGTTTTGTACAGCCACTAGGAGCTGAAGTAGATGCCTATAAGAAGAGGCCTCCTTGTTCTTAATGGTGTGTGGTGCATGGGTGAGGACCAGAATAAAGGACCTCGTAAGAAAAGAGACAGGCATACAGTGTCATCCTGGAAGAGTGTAAACCATCTGTGTGTTGAGGACAGCCAGGAACAGCTCCACGGAGAAGGGAAATACCGAGCCAGAGCTGGAATTTGTTAAAGGGATGCATATCTCTCTGACGAGGTGGTAAGCACATTAAACAAACAAGAATTTCTTCCAGAATGTGCTGTAGATACAATCTAATGTCTGAGTCCCCATCTGGTCAGTGATTCCAGCTTTGCACATTACCTGGAAAGCTCAGCCTGGACCTTGCAATGGTTGATCCTCCATGCTCTGTGGATTCACTCTTTGCTTTACAGGTGTCTATGCAGAAGACACAACCCATTCTTTCTGCAGAGTAATGTGTTCTCATTGATCTGTCCCCTACCAATGGCCAAAATACAAAAGAAAACATGTTCAGAGGCTGCCTGGAGAGCTGTCCAGCTTAAATAGCTTTGCAGTTACTCGTGGGAAACTCATACAGAGAGAATAGCAGGGAACGGCTCAAGTGTCCTATGTTGTATATGAAATATTAGGTTGTTATCAGATATGGAATCAGATTATATGTCATCAAAGAAAAGCAAGAAGTGCTTTTTAATTTTCTAATGAGACAAATAAGAAGATATAAATATCTCCATTGGCACCAGGAATTCAAAGAAATGATCGCCTGCTTATTGCCTCCTTCTGTAAATTGCGATCAATGAGCAACAACAGCATGAGATCAATTGTAAAGCAGCGCATAACTCACGGCTGGTGTTGTAAATCATAGTTTGCCTGACAATAATGGGGAAGGATTCCATCAGCTGGATCCTTTGCCTGAATAGCTTTGGGAGGCCTGTGATCCACTTGCCATACAGGTTAGAGTGACCTGTCCCCTCCGTCATAATCCCCAGTGACTGAATTGATGCAAATGATATCATCATGGTAATACAAAGCAAGGTACCTTGATAAGGGGCTTGAGGAACAGTGGTGGTCTGGTTTCAGGGTTTGTGGTTGTTAGGCTCCATAACACACCCCTGTGCCCCAGAAGGGTCTCCTCATGTCAGCCGACTCGGCCTGCAGTTAAACCAAGTGACAACTGCCATGATCTTCTCTGCTGTAAGTTCTCACGTGGAGGCTTCATCCATGGCTGGTTCCCTGTAGCTCACTTTCTCATGGTATCTCCTTGGAAGGGAAACTCAAATGGCATTTTCTCACTTTCCACATAACTGGAATTCTTTCCTCAGTGTCTTTCTGAACATCCTTTCTTCTTCTTTTTCACTTTCTCATCTCATTTCCTCATGATTTTCCCACCTGAGCCATTTACTAGCAATCCAGTCAGATTCCCTTCTTCTACCCTTTTCCCTTCACCCCTCTTCCCCAGTCACCACTCCCCTTCCTTCTTTTTTCCTTCCTCCTCCTCATCTTCTTCCTTCTTCTCTTGTTCCTCCTTCTATTCCTCCTCCTTTCTCCTCTTCTTCCTCTTCATTCTCCTACCTGTTCTGTCATGCCACACCATTCAAGGGACACTAGGGAGTCTTCACTTCCTGAAGGCAGCCAGCCCACTAGGAGCAGTTGGCTTGAGGGTGGGCGGGACTCTTGTCACAATGATTGATGTCAAAGAGATGCTTGGGTGCATCAGTGCATCGGCCTCCACTGTGCGCCTGAGCTTGTACTTGTGAGAATTAAGGCCATCGCCAGTTCCTACCCTGGTGACCCCAGAGCAGTCATTCAGAGTCAGATCGCTAACTGAGAAGTGTGGCCTGAGAAGTTGTTCTCCTTTAGGAATTAACTTAGCTGAAAATAAAATTGGGAGAAATTAATCTGGTACAGGTCCTGAAAAGACTTAGCCATGTGACCCTGTAGGCTGGGTACCACCTGAGCATGGACCTTTCCTGAACCACAGTCACTCAACTCGGGCCTCAGTTTTTATGCAGGTATGTGATTTCTCTGAAACACAAATTAATATCTGACTACACTCTCCAATAACTGCATTGGCAATCAATGGTTCTCCTCCTGTTATTGTGGGTTCCTCTCTCCTCTCCTGATATTGAAGACATCCATGTTCACACACAGTCCTCAGAACCTGGACCTTGGCTATCCAAGGTATCTCTTCCTCCACAGAAAAGGGCCAATGTAGGAACGCCCTTTGACCAGTGTTGATGTATGTCCATCCTCATGGCTTCCGCATCACACCTGGGAACCTGAAATACTTGCAGGCTCCTTGAATCTCCGTCTGCTTACAGACACCTTGACCCTTCCTTTTGCTCAACCCTTGGCCCCTGCCTGGAATATTGATGGACAGAGACATGGCCCATATTTTTGCTGGTGCATTTATTTCTCCTTGCTTCCATCATATTCACAAAGGCCAACTTCATTCCCTGTTTCCCTAAAATTTTATAGCTACTCTTTGAATTCCTCTTTCTGTTGAATTTGTCACTGTACAGAATTTTCCCTTGTTCTTTCTGTGCCCTAACCAGTAACTCTCTGCTCTGTAGATAACAGCACTTTACAGTTAAGATGTAAAATTCTAACTTAGAGGAATTTAGGATCAAATAAGTGCGAGAGGTAGAATCAGAAGAAAGTATGAAAGACAGGAGTTCAGAGGAGGGAGCTGTGACTCCAACTTTAGACCAGTTAGATCCCTCAAGATTATTGTTCAAAGGGGAGAAAACAGCTAATACAATAAAGAGATAAACAAGGCAATAAGACAGTTGTTGCTGAGTAGTCCAAAAGTCTCATTTCAGATAGAAGAACCAAAAAAATAAAATAAAATACTAAACTCTTTCAACATGTTCTGTCTGAAATGCCTATTGGCTGTGTCAGTGCTGCAGGAAATATTAAACACTTGAGATTATCAGAGCTGAGAACCAGGACAGCAAGTGTGGCAGAGAACTCTAGAGTCACCTGGATTACATACACCTTGTTGCTATGCTGACTCTATGTGAAGCAACGTATGAGAGGAAGGATTGTCTTACTGTATGGTTTGATAAAGGATACACTCCATCAGAAAGGCATGGTGCCAGGAGTGCAAGACAGCTCACCACCTTGCAGCCACAGTTAGGAAGCAGAGAGTATCTGGGAATTAGGGCTACCTTAATGACACACGTTCTCCCATAAAATTGTACCTCATAAAGCTTTCACAACCTTCTAAAACAACTGGGAACCAAGTTTTCAAATAATATGCAGGACATCGGGCATTGAAACCACTATGCTCCACCCAGGGGCTTCCTTAGGCTCATGGATATGTCATAATGAGACTTGTACTCACTCCAGTCTCAAAAGTCTCCATGCTCTTAAAGACTGTTGAAAAGTTCAAAGTTCATGCTGAGTGTGGTGGCACACGCCTTTAATCCCAGCAATTGGGAAGCAAAGGCAGGTGGATCACTGTGAGTTCGAGGCTAGCCTGGTCTACAAAGTGAGTCCAGGACAGCCAAGGCTACACAGAGAAACCCTGTCTCAAAAAAAAATTCAAAGTTAAAAAAGAAGGAAAGAAAGAAAAGAAAAGGAGAAAAGTTCAGAGTTCACAGTCTCTTCTGATAACCCAGGCAGTTTCTCAATGTCAGACCCCCAATGTGGGAGCAACAAGCCCAAAGCTGCACACTCATCATTGGGGGTGGATTGTAGAATCACCTGGACTCCAGTGGTCTTGGAGAATCACACCACTCCAGTTCTTCTGCCTGCGGTGTATGTGACCTCTCTTCTGGGCTGCCTGCACATTTCCCCAGTGGACATCCCATGGTCTTGACATCTCTAACACTCTGGGCTCTCCATTGCAGGTTAGGTTTCACCTTCCCAACGTCATGCAGCAGCCTCCCACATGTCTTCTTACAGGGAATCTGACTGGGCCTCATATTGCCTGACCTCAGATGCTTTCTGAAACCTTGGCACAGCCTCTATGAATCCCTCACCCATACATCTTTTCACACCTGAACAATTGGTACCACATGGTTGATGTTGCATGTTCTGAAGGCAGCTAGAGATGCATGCAGCCTGTGCCCTTGGACCACAGTTGAAATGGCCTCTCTGTACTGACCCTGGGGAAACACTTCCTTTGGGTATTTTCCAGTAAGAAACTCTTTCATTGGCATTCTGAGTTCAGGTTGACTCCTTTCAAATAAACTTGTGTTTTAAAAAGCTGGAGCCTTCTCTCAGTGGAGAACCCTGTCTGCTGTCTCAGTGTAACATGTGAGTTTTCTCCTTAATCGTGGTGATCTCTCCTACAACTACAGCTTTGTTCTCTGGACCATAGTTACAACTTTAACCTCTGTTTCATCCCGTCTTCACTGTGCTGCATCACTAACTTGACTTCCTTGTTGATATCACTGTGGGCCTGGGTAAGAGCAGAGAGTAGTAACCATGATGCAGCCAGGATGCTATCCTATCAGGAGCACTATTCCACTGGAGAACGTAGTCCATTGCTTTTTAACCCAGTCTCATTTAAAATATCAGAGAACGGACACTATAGACCGAGACTCAGAGTCCAATTTCCCTCTGAAAATCAATAAACCAGGGCTCCACATTTCTCTTGCTATTCTGTTTTGTTTTGTTTTGTTTCTGAACTCCCGCCAAGATAGCACATTCAGTGTTATAGATAGCATTCTGGGGCTTTCCTACCTTGGAGTTCACATTTCTCCAACTTTCCTCTCACAAGCATGTCCCAAAAGATTACTAAGAACTAACTACAAGGCTAGGTTTATCACAGTAATGGCCCCTGTTCCTTGGTATTACTTTCCTGTATTAGTTAAGTTAACAATTTCTATGTCAAAATTACTGACAAAAATCAATTCAAGAAGTAACATTTTCATTTACAGCCCTTCATAATAATGAAGGCAGGGCGGTGTGGATATGAGGCAACTGGTTCCATTACGTTCACAGTAAAGAGAGAAGGGACAGTACGTGGGTCTGCATGGAGAATCTCCAGGCGTGTGTCCAGTTCTTCTGGTAAAACTCTCCCTTCTGAAGGATCAGCATATTCTAAAGCTATGCCATCAGCCAGGAACAAAGTGCTCAAACACATGACATGGGAGCTATTTCACATCCAAGCCACAACAGTGAGAAATGGCAAATACTCAGAGAATACCACTTTATACCACCTAATCAAAAGGCCATAGGAGCAGAAGGCAGCTCGGTGACATCTCTGGAGATACAATAGTCTCAGGACAGTGGAGATTATTGGTGAAGTAGTGATTGCATCAGTGTGATGGGGTCAAAGAGATGGACAGCACCTTGCTTTTATCTGCATAGGGTAGGGTTTAGATTTAGAATCTTGGACACGGTTCCAAAGATGATGAAGTAATGAGTGGAGCTCTGCTGGAGGGTGAATAAATGAAGTCGAGGTGAAGGGCATGGCACTTGAGGAAGTTTAAGTGAAGCCAAATTCAGAGATGAGTCATTATTGAGGATGTTGAAGTTGCCAAAAGGGAGATTAAGATTGAAAAGAAAGCTAAGCCAATGCTGAAGTCATTGAGGAAAGGAGATGTGTGACATCAGAGGTGGAATAGGGCATGTGCTAACTAGGTTTTGCACATAAATTCTTCTAAGTAATAAATTGATATTAATATCCTACAGACATTTTTCATCTACATCATATGTGTACATCATGCAATATATATATATATATATATATATATATATATGTATATGTATGTGTATATATGTGTGTGTGTGTGTGTATAACTGTTCCTAATATAAGTTGCCTGCATACTCTTGTTCTAAAACACTTAATAATTTACGTGTTTATTAACCTCTGTACCTTGATTTTTTTATTTGTTCTTTTGTTGTTGTTTTGAAGCATTAGTGCTTGGAAGTTGTGTTTGATGTTCAGAGATGCACAGCTTTGCCTTGTTATTCTTCAATGCAAGTCTCCTTGACATCATAATTACAGACCTCCATTTGTCTGACAGTTGTGTTGGAATCTTTGAGATTTTTCAGATATTAGTATATTTCTGGAAAAGATAATGCCACTCCAAGTAAAGGGCACTGAGATCTTCCTCTGTCTTGTCCATTCATCACTCAACAAATGAAAAATGTCTTTAGTCAGCATCATTTCAATCGTGAGAAAGTATAGTCAGTATGATAGAATATATTTCTTCATAGTCAAAAGGTTTGCATTCTCTTAAGAGGGATGTAAGTTTGGGATAGATGGCAACATAATTTGAGTTGTTTTGGTAATTATAAGAAGGAACTAAATCAGAGGAGAGTGAAGCCATGAATAATGGAGAGCTGGCTGACTATCAAAGAAACAACTCAAAGGGTGATCAGTCTAGAGGATAAGCAGAGGCCATTGGGGAAAAAAGTAAAGAAAGAAATGGATTTTAGTTAGAGAAGGAACCCCCTTGAAAGACCTCCGAGTGTGAGCCCCTGACATAAGGGGTACAGAGTTCTCTGTGGGCTATGAATGAATGCAAACTTGAAGTAGGCAGTAGTTAAGTCAATAGCTATCCCACTGGCCAGGGTTAGATTCCATTGTAAGATTCCATTAAGAGGTCTATTCAGGACTGTGTGTACATGCATGTGTGTGTGTGTGTGTGTGTGTGTGTGTACATGTACATGTGGTTTTTGTCATTGCTGTTGTTTCCAAAGAATCCAAAGAGAATTATTGGCTGATGAGAGAGAGCTCTCAGAGCCCCACACCTCTAACAGCACCCCCACTCACAATCTCTTTCCTGTTGCTGTGATTGCTTGTTTCCTATCCTCCTACATTGAACTCCTCCCACACAATCTTTCACATGTTCTAAAAATGGGAACTATATGCCTGGGAAATCTCTGCTACAGTGTCCATATCACTGGCTTCAGGTCTCTGCTCAAAACACCACTTCACTGAGATGGCCTTGAGTCCTGCCTATCAAAACCACCCCGGCTTTCCTGACTTTTCCTACTATTTCAGGTTTTATATGACTTCCCATATTATTTAGCACCAATATTTTTTGTGTGTGTGTGTGTGTGTGTGTGAGACTTACTTTTATTTTACTTTTTTTTTTACACACAGGGTCTCACCATGTAGCCCAGGCTGGCCTTAATCTCATAGCAATCTTTCTGCCTCAGCCTCCAAAGTCCTGGGATGATGATATAGGCTCCCATATCTGGCTGTATGAAGATTCTTAAGCCACAGTGTATGTTAAAGGCATATTTGTCCTGAATCCTTGATCATCTACAGACTGAGGAGCACTTACAATACAAAGTGGTTGGGGTGATCTGCAGCTCTGACTTGAGATTTGACAAGGATTCATACTTCTGCTTCAGTCCTGTCTCAGGTTGTGATAGATGTATAAGAATGGCCCCATAGACCTGGGCGTGGTAGTGCACACCTTTAATCCCAGCACTGGGGAGGGAGAGGCAGGTGGATTGCTGTGCATTCAAGGCCAGCCTGGTATACAAAATGAGTCTAGGACAGCCAAGGCTAACACAAAGAGACCCTATCTTGAAAAAAAAAAAGCAAACCAAAACAAACAAAACCAAACAAAAAAAAATGCCTCCATAGGTTCAAAGATTTGAGGGCCTGGTCACCAAGGAGTGGCACTATTTGAAAGGATTAAAAGATGTAACCTTGTTGAAGGAAATATGTCACTTGGGGTGAGCTTTGAGGTTTCAAAAGCCCACACAGGCCCAGTGGCTCTCCCTTCCTGTGCCCGCAGATTCAGATGTAGATCTTACTCCAGCATCATGTCTGCCTGCACGTGCCCATGCTTTTCACCATGGTAGTAATGGGCCAAACCTTTGAAACTGTGAGAAAGCTCCAATTAAATGCTTTCCTTTGTAAGAGTTGCCATAGTCATGGTATCTACGGAGTAAGTCAAGAGTAAACCTCATTGTACTGAACATGACCCCTCTAAATGTAGTTGCTTCTTTATCCCTATCTCCAGTCCCAACAGACATAGAAATGGATGCTTCCTAGCCCAAAGCAGAAGACAGAGTGTCCCAGTGGAAGCCACGTCCAAGAAACAGACCCCATATCATGCTACAAGGGTCTATTTCCATCTGTGGCAAATACCATGTGCACTCATGAGTTAGGACGTCAAGGCATGGGGTTTACAGCGTACAGGAGGACAGAGCATTTCACCGGTTGGGGACACTGTATACAGTCATCACATAATAATTTACTGGAGCAACAGCTGAGATAGTGAAGTTCCAAGTGTGAAGGCCACATATGCACGATGGTCTTTGAATGATGTGATTTCTTCACCAAATACAAACTAGATAGCCAAGTCCCTCCCATAACAATATGAAAGTAACAGAAAAGGGAACTCCAATGATTACTGAGCAAAGAACATGGTGGCATCAAGTTGTTTTGCTCAATTGCTCTTAACCAAGATGTTCTGATATGACTAAGATATATTCACGGGTCACTCAGAATTGGCCACATGGACTGTGACTTCTGACTGCTGTAGGAGCTCCTTTCAGCTCTATGCCATCCTTGCTTTTGTTCCTGAGTTGACAGAATGAAACAGCTAGCTTTTAGTTCCCAGAAAACATAAGGAATTCAGACCTGTGGGAGAGAATAGAGGAAGAAAGGTCACCAAGTTCTTGAAAATCAGTGGCAGAAGAGAAACAGTACTAACAGTGATGATAGACTATGCCTTCACATAAGCACAGTGTGATCTGACAGAGTAACACTGTGGGGAGGAATTGTTCCTGCTTTAAAAAAAAACATATATATATATAAATAAGATACCAATCAAGGATAATACCTGGAGTCAACATCTTGCCTTTACGAGCTCATGCAAGATACACACACACACACATACACACTATCAGGCTAAGCTGTCCATAAGGATATGACTCCTAGTATCTGTCTTCTCCTGGTTTCCCCCACACCCATGATGCTTTGTTGTAAGTTGTGCTGGCTAGACTCCTTATATGATGAACAGTGATGTGGAAGTGTAAGCCAAATAAACTTCTTCCCCCTCAAGCTGCTTTCGGCCATGGAGTTTCATCTCAGCAATTATAACCCTGAGTAGGATGTAAGTTTTACACCATGTTTGCCCAAACGAGGGCACTCCAACTCTTGCCCCCCTGCACAGTTGATGAAGTTGCTGTTACCACCTTTCAGAGTCATGCTGCTCTGAGTTGGTTTGTCACCTTCAGTGTGTCCTTGCAGGGTCTGTCTGCTCACTCAGACTGAGGGTGCCTTGTGTCCGCACGGCACCATTAGCTATGTACTATATAGAAGCTATAAAGAAGCAAGGTTTGGTCCAAAGCACACCGAGTGTCATCCTGGTGACCTCCTTTTGTTCCAAGGCAACATTTGCTATAAAATCCCTGGATTGCCTTTCTTCTGGTGACCTACATGTTTAACCAATTGATTGTATTTTGCATGAAAATCAGCATTCCCTTTCCTAGTTTACTCTTGCTATCAGTATAATGCAAAATCTATTTGCCTGAATTAGGTTGCATTTCATTAATCTTTTAAACATGAAATTGTGATGGTTCAAGGTTAATGAGATTTAAGAGTATGTGTTACTTAAATCATGACATATTTCAAAGTTGTTTCTCAAAATTACTATTTTTAATAATGTGAAAGTACAAATTATATTTAAAGCTTGGTAAACTTGGTCCAAAATTTAGTTAGATTATTGGGAATTTTATATGTGAAGTACTCAGGGCATTTAAGAGTGGAATTGGGGAATTATATATTAATGTACGGTATTCTCATTAGGAATGCAATATTCACTAGTAAAGTAAACAGGTATGAAGTGCCTGGGAAATTCAAGGGAAGGAGAAATTATTCTAGCTAGGGTACTACCAGAGTTTTCATGGTTGCCTTTCATACCTAGCGCAACTGTATCTTCATCCTCTTCATTAATTCCATATTCATTACTTCAGTTCCACTGATGTGTCAGACATTGTATTAGACACTAAGGAATCAACATGGATGCATTGCTGTGTCATGTGGGAACTATGCACAGAGTGCTATGGGGGTCAGATGAGCAGACAACAGCTGCTGCCTGTGACGTGGTGATCCTAGGAAGCGTCAGGGACATCTTATAAGTGAAATAATCCTGTGCACTCTTCTCAGATGATCTGAAGGTCAAATAATTGTCAGCTGGATAGATAAGAAAAGGGAATTTTAAAGTCACTCTTATAGGCTATATATTTGCATTTCAAAAGCAACTCCTGTTGTCCTTAAAATAATTTAAATATCTCATTTATTTTTAACAGACTCTTTGAACTAAGACTAAACCCGGAAAATTATTTACCTGATCATAGACATACAAGAAAACAAATTCTTAAAATGAAAGAGTCGGGTTGAGGTGTGATTGACACAGGTCCATTTCAATGAAGCCATGTCATTTATAAGAGAAGCACATTTTATTTCTACTGATTTTCATAATTATTGATGCTTATATTAAGCTCAATTTTTAACAATTCTTAGAGGTCAGAATGTAGAAGTAGGGGTGAGCTCTCCTGAGAAAATGTATTATGGAAAATAAATTCTGTTTCTCTCCTTCCCCCAGATTTAAGAGTATTCACATCCCACCAGGTTATACTTGGTGCATGCACACATGTGGGGTGCACAAACAGTTCCCGGGTCATCCTGCATACAGCACAGCTGCCACCAGAACAAGTGGATCCCCCGATTTTGACTGTCCTGGATTCTAGAACTATCCATGTACAGTAAGTAGGGCTCTTGTGTCTTGCACACACTGGTTCACATAAGAATCCCAATGAGTTCATTCAGAAGGGCTTGTGACATCAGACTAATTGTATTGTGATTAAATGCATAGAAATGATTAGGCCCGTGGTTCTAGGAACCTTTGATTATCACTTGTCAGCTTAATTTCCATTTTGTCTCTAGGCAATCAGGCCAAGCTAAATGTGTATACAACTTCTGTGCAGTTGTCAGTAAAAGAAAAATGACCAGCTACTTATCCACTGCCAAGTTCCTCATAGGTGGATGGCAGTTGGTAATAAATTGTAGTGATTAGAATAATATATACATATATATGGTGCACAGGTAACTTTAAAAATATTATTCTATTTTATATGTGTGAATGTTTGCTTATGTGTGTGTGTGTCTGTATGTGTGTGTCTGTGTGTGTCCCATATATTCCTGATACCTAAGTAGGCCATAAAAGAGTCAGATCCCCTAGAACCAGAGTTAACAAGAATCGTGAGCCTCCATCTGAGTGCCAGGAAGCAAACCCAGATATTCTACAATATTTATAATTTATAGTCCTCTCTTATTTGAACTTATAAATGTTTAGATTTTTCTTTGATATTAATATGTGACTTTTCTCCATTTTTCATTATATGAGGCCTGAGGTGCTGAGTTGAAATTTAATAGATTTCTCTTAGTACCAATTCATGCTTGTTCATTTTTATTTCTTACTCCCAGTTTTCTCATTTGTGAACAAAATGTTGACACTGAATAAATTCTGGCATTCACTCAAGCTGAAGAGCATTACCATTCATTTCTGTTGCTGTTGTTCTGAGCCTAAGCCCTTGTATTGGCCCACAGGTGCCTTAAGACAAGCCATGATGTTGATTCCCAAGGAGTCTGCACACCTCTGAGTATTTCTCAGCTGAGACTTCTTCTGTCTGTTCTGCAACTAGCCTTCTCCATATCCAATGCACAGGAATTCTCATCTGGAGGTCCATCGCTCTTATTTTCACCTTTCACCTGTCCATATCCTACATCTAGATATAAAACCTCAAAAGGCCAAAACAAAGCAAAACAAAACAACAACAACAACAACAACAAAAACAAAACCCGAAAAAACAAAAACAAAAAAACCATAACCCTGCCCATTGCCTCAGCCTGTAGGTTTCTTTATGTGACTGCATACCCATTCTGTGTTGGATTGCTGGGTTTTTCAGGACTGTTTTGTTCCTCTTTCTCTCACATTCCTCAGAAGTGCTCGGATACTGTGTGCCTACACACATGCACACACGAAAGCACGCACACACACACACATGTATTCACACATTTGCACATTGTTAACTATTTTAAATTTTAAGTAACTAGGGGCTAGAAGTATGGCTCATTCAGTCCACTTATAGCAAAATTCAGGAAGCCCTGAGTTCCAATCCCCAGAGCGCACATAAAGATTGGGTGTGGCACCACATCACTGCAACTCCAGCACTGATGAGAGACCCAGGAGGATGTCTGTTGCTGGCTGCTCACACAGTCTAGCTTCAGATCCAGTGAGAAAGTTTGTATACAAGAGTAAGGAACAGAGGTATAGACCAGGAACTCTAATGTCTTCCTCTGGCCTCTACATGTACATGTCTTTGCATATGCACAAGCACAGACATCACACACACACACACACACACACACACACACACACACTTAAGTAACTAAAAGGCAAGGGCTATATCACATTTCCTTTAAGATTCTTAGAATAGGCCTTTTATAAGCATGTGTGAGTGTGTTTAAAGACAATTATTTTTGAGCTAAAAAAAAAAATCCATGTAGGTTTCTTATGGCAGGAAACATTAAAATTTGTATGACTCTTAACCAGTCTGATATGTCTCTGTGTAGACATGAATGAATGATGCTGAAAATGCCGCAACTTTTGTTCATTCCCAGGTGGAACCAACCAAGGCAGCCAAACGGAATTCTGGAGCGCTACCTATTATATACTTGCAATCCTACAAGTAACTCTACAGTGTGGAGTATTGTCTATAACAGCACAGACAACCTTCAGGCTCACGTGCTCCGGCACCTTTCCCCTGGATGGCTGTACCTCATCAAGCTGGGAGTGAGTCAACTTAGCTTCTATCATGTCCTTTTATGCCATCTTCCTTTCTTCCCAAATCAATCAAGCAAGCAATACCAAAAAGCCTCACTCAGTAGTATTTACACTGAAAATTACCCCTCTCAGAGTACAGGTACAGCCTATCAGTTGGTTACCTGCATATTGTTTGTATTATTTGAAAGGATAATATAACCATCTGGGTTAGCAGCCTTTCCTAGACCTTATGTTGAGATGCTCAGAATTAATTTTTTTATTATTTGTAGGACATTATAATTGTTGAGAGCTTTTCCCAAAATGCGTAGATTAATAAGATGGTTTCCTGTGGTGCTTGTATTCATTTGAAAAACTCCTCACAGTATGAATTTAGATCTTGTATTTTTAAATGAAGATTCAAATGACCCCAAGGTATTCTTGAGTGTTAGTATACTGTGATGCATAGTAAGCTTCAACTCAGAAAGGACAGTCACTCAGTGAGACCCCAGACCCAGTGGTTTAGAGATTTCCTTGCAAAGATGATGGCATTTTTAATGCTAAATGCCACTTCTTTATATGAAGGTCTTTTAAAAGACCTTGATATTGCTGTGGAATTTGTGCTCCTATTTCCCTTTGCTTTTTGATGAAATATAATCTTTTTTTAAGTTTAATAGCACATCTGAAAATAACTGAATATAAACATGAGGTTGTCCCTATTTGTTTTAAACACCCTCTTCATTTTATAGCAATACCTATATGAGGGTATTTGCTTTGATAAATGCCATAGAAAATATTCTGCTCTTGATTATGAATAAATTTACATTTATGTAGACACTGTGTACGCATTCATTTTACTTAACATGCTCGTGAATGCTCAAAATATTATACCATGAGAAAATAAACTGCATCCAACTGTTGTTAACTGTCTGACTTGACAGCACAAAACAAGGGCAGGCAGGCATTGTGAGGCCTCTCTTCTGGAGTAGGCCCATGTGCCTCGCTGCTCAGCACAGCATGTGGATGTGGGAAATGACAGTTCAGGTTACCTAGAGTCATGTTACTGAAAAGCTAAGAAGCACACTTACAAACTTGATTTTCAAAAGCTAACAGTGAAGTCCACACTGTTTCCAAAATAGCTATATACGTGAAAACCATGAACAATCTCAGTCGCTTGGAAGCAATCAAGAGTAAACAGAAAATGTTGAAATTTGGGGGTTTATCGAGGGATAAATGGCGCTAAAATGTTCTGTTCCTAAAGCCATTTTTAGGATATATTGTGCAGTCAATTAAGTCCAGTTCCATATTCTATATTTTTTTAAATTTTAGTATAACTTAAAAACTAAGTACCACTAGCTTAGTGTTCTGTCCTCTTGAGTTTTAATTCAGATTTTACTGCCGTGTGACCCAAGGCAAGTGCAGTGAGGCACATCGAGTTTAATTTTTTTTCAGGACAAAAATTAGAACATTGAACTTAATGGGTTTTAAGGTCTTTTTGAGAGCCCTAAAATTCTGTGATGTTAAAAAGGTAACCCCAAATAATTACAGCATGTGTCAGGTCTTGAGTAATGTTGAAGTCAGAGAACATAATGACGTGGATGTTTTTGTGCCCTAAAGGTTATTAAGGAGACAAACTAGCTCATGTTTTCCTTTAATTCCACTGTATTTATCACGGCAGAAAATACCCTAGTGCATTTTCAGGAACTATTCAGCTAAAAGTTTTTTTATTTGTTTGTTTGTTTTAACTTGGCTCGGTTAAGCAGTAAATTAAATGAACCATGGCATTTTAGGCTCATCCTGGTTAATTATGGGATTATTGTATATTTCACAGTTTCAATATAATAACTAGCTCTCAAGGTCATTAGATAAGTGGTGGGGAGCAGGTGCTCTACAAAGCATAGTGGCCTTTGTGGATTGGCTCAGTGTGGTGACTAAGTGCTCGGAAACCAAACATGCAGCCCCCAGAGCCCTTTGGTGGTGTTTGAAACAAGGAGATCCACTGGGGATTTGAACCCTTGGGATGCACACCGGGCACAGGACAGCAAAGCCACTCTGTGTCACTCCATTTAATGCTTGCATTAGTCTGGGTTATAAGACCCTGAAGCGGAGAGATTGCATCTTCCCAAATTCTCTGTGCAGAGCACTGACAGTAACCGCTGGAGAAAAGGAGCTGCAATGACCACCCCCGTGCAGGAACAGATGAATGACAGCCAAACGCATCCCCTCCTAAAGTGTCTGAGACTTTAAACATTGCTACATACTTTCTTTCAGAACGTTGGAGATGTGTATGCTTCCTTCCATAGCCTGCACTCTCTGCATCCAGTCTAATATGGTGGTGTTTGTTTTGAAGTTTGATAGGTCTTAAAGGTTCCTAATAAATACAGCAAGTTAACAATTCCGGAAAGCTGGTATTAATGCAGGCAGGGGTTGAGGCTAGTATTTGAAAATGTCCCCGGCAGTACTAGCTGTTTGTCACTTGGCAAATGTTAAATAGCTGAAATGGCGAGCTCAACCCGTGTGTGTGTGTGTGTGTGTGTGTGTGTGTGTGTGTGTGTGTGTGTG
>OU015747.1:139242445-139252780 GCA_907169655.1 Acomys percivali
GTGTGTGTGTGTGTGTGTGTGTGTGTGTGTGTGTGTGTGTGTGTGTGACCCTCTGCCTACCAGCAGGGCTTCTTACCCAGTAGTATGTGCCCTTAGTTTCTGGACTGTAAGTTAGGCCAGTTCTTCATGCACCTTGGTTACTTTGTACTTATTGAAGATGAATCCTCATGTCTTAAAAGGCAATCTAATCAAATGCTATACTTCAGTGTAGAAACAAGCATATTTGGAGGCAGTGAAAGGGACATTATTTTAGCAGAATCGCACATTCCTCCTATGAATGGTCTCTCTTCAGTGTTCATCTCAACTTTGATGCTCAGAACTGAAGTGTTTTTCTCTGTACCGGCTTAGGCGTGTACAAGCGGTGGCTGTGCAATGAGTGAGTCCAGCCAGGCCCTAATGGAAGAGACGGTTCCAGAAGGTGTGCCAGCCCCCACAGCCCACTCCTACTCTCCAGACTCCTTTAACATCTCCTGGACAGAGCCTGGGTATCCGAATGGTAAGTGAACTCTTTTAGCCTGAAGTTAAAAACATGATTAGCAAAAGTAAATTAATATTCTAAATGGCAGCTTATATGTGGTACTTAATTTTTAATGATCATTTTAGCACATAAAATACCTGAGATACTATCCTTGTAGTTAGGGAGCAAGCACTTTGTAGGCTGACATGCAGTTTTGGTGGCTCAAAAGTGCTCCCTCTTGATAGCTCTTGTGTACTGCATGTCATTGTTTAGCGTGAGCTGGCATAGTGGACAGGGACAAATGGAGACTGGGCGAGCGCGGCTTTGAGAGTGACATTGTCTTTAAGGACTTTCCATTTTCAGCAGCCGTTGGTTCTTCCTTGGAGAAGTGAAGAGGTGGGAAGTTCATGTACACAGCGTGCTGCAAATGCTCATGAGTTAATAAGTTTATTTTAAAAGAAGCCGCTTGGAACTCATATTCCTTAGGATGCTGTGTTTATAAATATTTCAACATGGAGATTTAAACAATGCATGCATTAAACATGCATACACTTATACTTAACTTAAGGTGTATTGTATTTCTACGTGATGTATGTGTCCTTGTGCTGTTTAGAGAGTTAAAGCAGAGAGTTACCCGGTTAAACATGAAAACAAAACCTCATTATAAAGACATTTTAATAGGCTTTTGAAAACTGATCTATTTATCCAGCTACTGGAAATATCTTTAAGATTTGCTAAGCAGAATTCTTGTTTAACTCTGGCAGAAGGGGATATCAAACCACATCTGACTTTGTGACAAATATAAAAATGTATTAACATTATAGGAACTGTTATTATAAATAACTCATTGCTGAAAATGGAGATGGCTTCTGTAAGCATAACCAGAAAGCATTAAACAAAACAAAAACCTTGCAGTTTTCCTAGATTGTCTCTTGTTTACCATGAATTAACTATACTATTTCCTTCTAATTAAACTTTTAGGAAATGCAATAGCTGTATTTGAAGTAATGGAGAGCTATGGTAATTAGAGTAAGTGATTTTCTCTGCCACTGAAGCACCTCCTGTATGGTTTCAACTTTCTTAATAAAAACAAATGATGTCCATAGGAAACTATATTAACCAGCCAGAATTCTTGTCACACTTCTGACTCCATAAAGAAATCTGTCCAGCCCATAGGTGTCAGTGAAATGTTACTGATTTGTTCTGATTGGATGGCTGCCATCCAGCTACCTGGTTTGCATTTGCATAGAACATAGTTTGGTAGTTGTTGCTCGAACTTCTCCTGCCCTGTCTCCTTGCTTGTCTGGGGAAACCCTTTTCTCATTTCGAGCATCTTAGCTTAGTATATTCTGTGCACTTGCAAAAGTGTTTTTTAAGAATATTCAGTAGGCAAAAAATTAGGGATATTTTGCTAAAATTTTTACAGTAGCATAATGTGTTTATTCACAGTAGAATTTTCTACACTTTCATAGCAGGCCAGTGACCAAAAGGGCTTTAGAGATTGCTCAGTGGTGAAGATCATGTGCTGTTCCTAAAGAGAAGCTGGGTTCATTTGTCAGCCCCAGTGTTGGGCAGCTCACAACCACCTGTAAGTTCAGCTCCAAGGAGCCTGACTCCTTCCTCAGATCTCCAAAGGCACATAAATAAATAAATAAAATAAATAAATAAATAAATAATAAATTTAAAGGATTGCTTCATAGGACTCTTCCCTTTTCTCAAATTTTCCATTGTTTCTTACTGTTGTTGGTTCTGTGGATGGGCATGCCTAGTTCTTGCAAGCCCTCCTGCCCTCTGTCTGTCTCCGAAGGCCCTGCGTATTCTTTACATACCTGAAAGACAAACTTCATCTCTTGTAGTCTGGTGGTCAGGTGACCTCTAAACTGGTTCAGCCCACCTAAATGCCACTTTGTGACTTTGTGACATTTCTTCATTTTTATGTCTCTGAAGTAAGATGGCCATCTTATTCTGGAAACCTTTCTGAATTTTACAAATTGAGATTAACACTCCTTCCCTTTATCTCCCTGCCTTTTTCCCTGTAGAGTCCCAACTCCTCTGTCTAGGTTAGCCGTAGGCTCCTGTGGTGCCATGGTGTCCTTCCCTGAGTATAATTATCCCCTTTACTCTTGGCCACATGGTCTTTTCAATGCCTTCCTCATGGCACTTATGTCACTTGCCCTGGACTTACTGTTATTTTATTATCTGTCCAACACTCCTGCCAGATGACCCAAACCAGGGACCATTCACTTCTTTCCTGTAGAAGATCTGGCAAAACAAACAAACAAAAAACCAAGTTAAAACTTACATGGCTTTGCTTGGGGCACTGTGTTGGTTATTGGGTCCTGTTGAAGGACAACACCTCCTGAGAGCAGCGTGTAGAAAGAAGGCCTTATTTGGGATCACCACTCAAGCGGGTAGTTCTTCATGAAGCTAACAGAGTCATGGCAACAGGAGCTTGAGGCAGCAGGAGGCAGTCTGGGACTCCAGCCTATGGGGGGAAATGTCATCCACCATTAGGGTGATTCTACCCACCTCCACGAAGTCAGTCTAGCTAATGTCTCACCGGAAGCCCAGAGGATACACTGATGTGTGTAACTCCTCACAGCCCAGAAGCTGCTCCTCTAGGTGACTGGAGACCCCATCATATTGACAGTGGAAATGAACCCTCCCAGGTCCCTAGTGTGTCCTTCATAGGTTTCTGTCCCATCTGAGGGTCAGCGTGCCCAGCGTTGTCTTTTCATCCCCTCCCGTGCGTCTCACTCTGCTTCTTCTTTCATGCCATGCCCCTCACAGTTGACACCACCCGCTCCTAACAGCACAAGACCGGCGGTCCCCCTCAGCGTCCCTGCCGCTGCACCCTCTGATTTCCCCTTACAGGGAAGTCAAAGAGAACGTGAAGCACCTGATGGTACCCAACAGCCAAGAGCATCGTGAGACACAGCGAATGACGATGCCTCCTACTCCTTTTCACTCAGCCCAGGGCCGTGAAACAGTGTCACCCGCATCCATGGTGGGTCTTACCACGTCAATTAACCCAACTAAAAAAATCCGCCCCCCACCTCCCGCAGACATGCCCACGGGCCAGTGCAATCTACACAACTCCTCACCGAGGCTCTTTTCATGGGACATCAAGACTAAGCCAAGTTGACAACTAAAGCTAACAAAATAGTTGTGATCACACAAGCAAGAGTTTAACAATCTAGGGCTACACTTGTTTCTGAAGACTTGTACAGAGAGCCCCACGGAGTGGCGGACATCAGCAGGATCTTGAAGCAGATGCTACAGAGAAAAGCTCACTTGGGTGGGTGTTTCTCTAGCTTTCTCTTATACCCCAAGACCCCCTACCTAGAGAAAGGTGTTGCCTACAATGGGCTCAGCCCTTATCCCTCACTTAACACTCAAAACAAGCACTCACAAGACACGCCCATGGGCTACTCCATTCAGGGCAAGCCCTTACTTGAGACCCTCCTCTCTGGTGACTCTAGACTAGGCCAAGTTGACAATTAAAGCTAACTATGATAGTATACATTAATTCCCAAAATTAGCCCATGAAATTTATAATATTCCCATGTACAGATGTAAAAAATTGGATTAATACGAATTAAACAATTTAATTACTCAAAATCAAGACAGCTAATTAAGGAGGAATGGTGTATGAAAAAAAAATCTGTGAATGGCAAAAACTCATGGATTTATTCCTTACTCTATCTCCAGCTTTTATACACTTGTCCTTACAATAAGGTTCTGCCCAGACATATGAAAATAAAAATGAAATTTTTACTCATTCACTCTTAATCTCATAAGGGCAAAACTCAAATCCTTATATGTCTGTTGTGATTTTCCCCAGTATTAAAGAAATAATTGTGTTTTTTCTTAAAAATATATTCTGAAATAACTATTTCCATAGTCAAGTATAATTTTATTTTCTTTCAGTTAAGTGCTCAGTCTTAACAGGTGCCACGGATTCCAGAATTCAGTGAGCCACTTAGGGAAACTGCTTGACAGTTTGGAACAAACCTTGGTTAACTTTTATGAAACACCTCCCATCAATTTGTCAGGTAGAATTTCCCAAGCACAGCCTTTTTTAGATTCTGTCGATGCCATTTTTAGGCAAGCATAAGAGTAATAAGGCATTCTTCACGGTGTGGGAGCTTCTCTCTCTCTCTCTCTCTCTCACCCCTTTTAATTGAAGGATCAAGTATTCACACAGGGAGATATCTGCCACACTCAATAAGCATCCGGACCTTGGGGGCAGCTTGCAGTTGATATTCCTATTGCTAAGCCTCACTGACAAAAACAAACAAATAGGTTTGGAGCATCGATATTCACTGTGCGTGTTATTTTTATGGCACACGGACACATTGTTGTTTAATTCTTACAGTAAACATAATTCTTCAGTGTAAATAGATGTATTAAATTTACATTGTATTGTATTGAATTTCCTTGCTTACATATGACAACCTATTGAGCACCTTAGGAAATACAATTTGACATGGCATGATGAAGAGGCAGGAAGATATATACCCCAGTGGGTATGCTTTACAGGCAATTATGATTCAGCTTGCTTGCTAAATTAAACACCTTAAAAATTCTATCATCATGGAAACAGATGACAAACTCCAAAGTGCTTTACATTAGCCAGCCAATGAAAATTAAGTATTCATTTAGCAAGTTTTCATTGAGGAACAGAGTGTGTGCAACTGGGTTAAATAGCCTAGTTCGTGTTCTTTCTCTCTCTCTCTCTCTCTCTCTCTCTCTCTCTCTCTCTCTCTCTCTCACTCTCTCTCTCTCTCTCACTCTCTCTCTCTCTCTCTCTCTCTCTCTCTCTCATGTGTGTGTGTGTGTGTGTGTGTGTGTGTATGTGTGTGATGAAAACGACAGTGGTGTGTTTCCTATTCTTTTGCTTTTAGTGTCCACACACTTCTCTGCTCTCCTCCATGCCTTCAAAGCTGTAGGAAAAAATAGATACACAGAATCCTTGATGTAGGAGGCTTGAATGTGCTAAGGCCAGCATGTAGTCAAGTTGGCTACCTTTTGGCTGTAAGATACTCACTGTGTTACTATAATGTATTTCAGATGTGGTATGATCTCTGTAAAGTGGAGGCAAACCTCACTGGCATTGCCATGCACTGGCCCTCTCTACCACACTGACATCTTACCCATGGGACAGCACCATAAGAAGAGAGTGAGGGGATGGAGTCTCGGACTTACTACCCTGGTAGCCTTGCTGCTGGGCTCTGAACTCCAGGGCTGTGTTCATCTACAAAATCCTAAACCCCATCTAATAACCTTTCTTGTAATGCCAGAGCATCCTCCAAGTCCCAGAACCTGGTGCAATCCTTTCCCTTATAGATGAGAGTGTGTCTGTGGGCCCCTTGCCTATGGCTAGGTGGTCTGCTGGGAATCTTTGCCATCCTCGGAAGTGATGGCTTACAATTGTTTCCACCTTCCTTCGGCCTCCACTCTCGTTTCTGTAAATGGTCCCTTAGTTACAGTTACCTCAGCTGCCCATGTGAGTTGCTCACTGCAGACAGTTTAGCTGATTCTTGAATGTCATCTCACCAACCTTTACCATATTTGTGGGATGAAACAATGGGGGCTGTGGAAATACATGTCAGCACATTCTTTCATTCCAGAAACAGTAAACCATGCATACAGGTTTGAAATTCCACTTTGTTAAACTTTGCCTTGGTACTTCTGTGTCTTAGAAGCAATGGAGGAGCCACGTTCAACGGTTCTGGAGGCAGGTTATTTAGTGATTCCGTGATGTTGGCGTCTTAACCAACTCGCTGGCAACCCAGGGAAAGGTTTCTCCTTCTTACTGTGGAATCGCTTAGTTATAGTCAAATAACAGCCTGTGGTGCTTTTCCTCGTGATGAAAAGTTTCAGGTGTGAGGCATAACTCAGGTACCATTTTCTCAGAAGAGCATCATTCCTTCATCCACCACAGACTGTCTAGTTCCTGCCTCCTCACCAATCACCATCAAACGTCCCTTCTATCCCTCAGGGATTTCCTTCAACAAACTCTATAGACACTCAGCCCTTGTCATCTGTCTTGGCTATGCTATCAATTTTGTGAAGGCAGAAACCAGCAATACGTGCTACTTCTCTGATCCCTGCATGGAGATCGACGCCAGCCACACAGTAGGCGCTCCAATGCACCCATACTGATAAACAAGACCACTGCACCAAACAATAAAAAAACTCACAGACTTTTAAAAAATGTCTTTTAGAAAGCCTAATTCAGCTGTTTGGTTTTTTGTTTGTTGGTTGGTTGGTTGGTTGGTTGGTTGGTTTTTCAAGACAGGGTTTCTTTGTGTATCCTTGGACAAGGCTTGCCTCCACCTAACAGAGATCTGCCTGCCTCTGCCTCCCAAGTGCTAGAATTAAAGGCCAGTGCTGCAAAGAGAAACCTTGTCTCTAAACCTCCTCCCAAAAAAGTTTAATTCACTACCCCACCTATTGCTCTTTCTGAGCTTGATTGAGGGAGGGAGGGAGGATCAAGCAGCACGTACAACAGCCCTTTGATATCACCGCCTCCAGGGGGAAGGGGAAAGCTGGGATGTTGAACACAGAGATTTCAGAGATGCTGGCAGTTTTCTCCTTGAGTTCTGATTATATAATCTAAAACACACTTAAAGCTGTCTTTCCCTTAGAGAAAATCGCAAGTCCTCCTGAAATGCACTGTTGCCATTTTCCTGCTTTAGTTCCAAATGGTTACACCACCTTCAAGGAAAAAATATCTTTAACATTTGTTATTGATATATCTTCTGTGTCTCTCTTTTCCTCACTTCTAGTGAGTGTCTTCCTCCTCCACTTGGTTTTATATGTGATTTTGGATCACTTTTTGAGTCCTATCATCTTGCCCAAGTCAGTACAAGTTCAGGAAAACATCAGTGATTCTCTCTGAAATTTATGACTTCAACCTCCTTTCCAATGATTATTTTATGTTGCCCTTTGACTATGCCAATGAGAAGACAATATTGATAGACACAAGATGTCACTAGTGGGCATCACACTTCCTTGCTTCTCTGCAGTGGGAACTTGTTGCACACACTCTGGGCCCATCTTCCTGAGACACAGGTTTCACATAGCCTGGAATTGATGGGCTAGCCAGCTGTATCTGAGGCAACCCTGTGGCAGCCTCTACTGTAAGGAGGCTCAATCACGCTGGAATATTCACCCAGAGGCACTGTTCCTAGTGCTTAATGGTGCCTGCCATTTGTCAACCGTCTTATTTTTTGCAGCACTTACTATTTTTCCATAAATCTTGATTGGCTCATTACTCAATTATACCTGCATTTAACTCTCTTCTTACTTATATAAGAATGAATTCTATTTCTTATTCTTCCTGTCCTTCAAAAAAACTAAGCAAAGCCAAGCACGGTGGTGCATACCTGTCATCCCAGCACTCTGGGAGTCAGAGGCAAGTGAATCACTGTGAGTTCAAGGCCAGCCTGGCGTACAAAGTGAGTCCAGTACAGCCAAGCCTACACTGAGAAGGCCTATCTCGAAAAACCCAAACAAAAAAAACAAAGCAAAACACCAAACACGCTACCTTAAGGGCCATGGACCCTCAGTAAGTGTTAATCTTTGCAGTGAGCCCATTTTAATCATGCTAGGGTCATAGCATCATCAGTGGTCCTTTATTGATAGGAAATTGCTACAAGCTTAAAGATTAACCAGAAACAGTGTCAACAGTAGAGTGAGCTCTTCTGTCAGGGCTCACATGCATGCTTATGAGGTGCTTGTCCCTCCCTCTGCATCCTAGCAGTATTGATAGCAGTTCTGTTCTCTGGGAGTTGTCAGCATTAAGGACATGGCCCGTACCAGTCTGCCCAAGGAGGAGCCACCCATTTTATGTGTTGCTTTGAGCAATTTTTAATTCATTAAATTTGACCTTTGGCTATCACACATGTGTGTAATGAACTTTGATTACTCTCACACCCAACCTATCTCATGCTCCTAAAAATCCCCACTTAGAAGTGCCTTTCCAAGATTCATGCCTTCTTGTTTGTTTTGTGAGTAGTCGAGTTTCAGTGATAACATCAGTGTGTCCACTGGTTCAGTATTATCTGCTGGTGCCGGGTGGGCTTGCTAGTTGTCTCTCTGTATTTTTTAACTACTTGTTGTTTTAAGAACCAGCCTTCATGTGTGCTGGAAAGATGACTCAGAGGTTAAGAGTACTAGCTGCTCTTCCAGAGGTCATGAGTTCAATTCCCAGCAATCACATGGTGGTTCACAACCATCTGTACTGTGATCTAGTACCCTCTTCTGGTCTGCAGGTGAGCATGCAGACAGAGCATTGTATATATAATAAATAAATAAACAAATATTAAAAAAAAAAGAACCAGCCTTCAGTTCTCCCAGAAACCAGCCATGCACACCCAGGATTCTAGTTACAGACGGAAAACATGTCTTCAGCTGGAGTCGACAATGTCCACTACACTGTATTCCTATTTCTCACTCAGCGTAGAAACCTGAGATTAATGAGGTTTCATTCATTGGGTTAATAAATATTTTTTTTATTTATTGCTTCTTATAACTATGCTTTCAAACTTAAGTTTACAGCAGTTCTTACTTTATTAATGCTATTTCTATCAAAAAGTCTGCTACTAAAAAATAGCAGTTATAAAATTTCCCCATATTACTTGATGAAAACTAGAAACCCTCCCCATGCTTTTATAAACAACCAAAAGGGACATTTACTTAAGTCATTTAAAAAAAAATAGACACAAAAATAGAAGAATTGGGTGAAGTGGAAAGAGGATAAAGAGGAATGAGCTAAAGCATGATAATAAACAGTATTTAAAAATTAAGGACATCCCCCCCCAAAAAAAAAGAATGTTCCTTCCAAATTACACTTCGTATTGTCCATAAATTTGCCAGGAGCACGCCCCCATCATTCAGGACCTGAGGAGCATGACCCAGCACAGCCAAGGTGGAGGAAATGCCTAGGGCTGCCTCTGCCTCCGTGACTGGGAGACAGACTCAGATGACACAGGCTCTGAACCCACGACAACATCCCGCTTTGCCCTCATTTTGAAACCTGGTACTTTGTTGGTAAGACTTGGACCACAAGGCAGAATATTGCAGAGACACAAATATGTGCCTTTCCCACCCCAAGACGGGCTTCCATGGCCAGATTCACTATTCTGAGAAGGGACAGTGGCTTCTTCCTGCTACTTGGGACAGGCCTGATGATCACTGGTTGCCTATAGCATGATCAGATGGCAGTTTGGGACCTCTCCCTCCCTGGCCTTAGTATGCATAATAGCCCGTGACACATGAAGATACCTAAGTGGCCATTACCCTGAGGTACTCTGAGATGATGTTAAAATAGCCCAAGTGGCCACGGAAATGGGGTGGAGAGAAATTTTGAAATGGAGTCAAGTGGTAGAGAAAGTATGGCGGATATCAGAAAGGATTAAAATGATTTATGGAGAAACTCGACTTTCCCAGTATACAAAGCACTGCAATCATCTTTTAGCCTCTCCAGCAAGTGATGTCAGGTGTAGTTTGTCTCTAGAACACAGGGTAACTCTGTGTGTGTGTGTGTGTGTGTGTGTGTGTGTGTGTGTGTGTGTGTGTGTGTATGAATATGTAGGAACACTTACTCACTAAAGTTGCACTGCAGCCTCACCCATTCCATGTCACACCTCGATACTAAGATTTCTGCATAGTTGAATTAACTGTCAAAATGCTCAATTTTTATCCCAGCTTATCTGCCTCATGCCCATTTTTGTGGAAGCCCTTCTCCTGATATATGTCATAGCTACCTGGTTTCTTGACATAGATTTCTGGGGGTTGACTCGCTGGAGTCAGGTAGACACACACACACACACACACACACACACACACACACACACACACACGGAGGG
>OU015747.1:139252880-139263566 GCA_907169655.1 Acomys percivali
GAGGGAGGGAGGAAGGGAGGGAGGGAGGGAGGGAGGGAGGGAGGGACCTAGAGGATCTGTCACTGTCTCTACAGAGGATGGAGAGCTCAAAAGACAAGCAAAAAAAAAAAAAAATCGGTGAGATGGGACTAGAAAGTGATGCTTAGGGCAGAAGCTTAGGCGTTCACCAGTGGTCCCCCAGGTATTTTCCCAAGTTAGAGAGCAGATTCCCCACTGAGCACAAGCACAGCTTAACTCTTGCCAAATGGATTTGCTTATACCCTTTGTGGGAAAACCAGTGAGTGCTCAGAGTTTACTCCTAAAATCTTCTTCAAAAGTGATTAGGACTTTAAAGCCCATGCCTAAGGAATTTCAATTACTTATATCCACAATGGACTTTTTGTAAAATATCTTACTTCCCAGCGTGAAGTGAGAGACTGTGCACAGGATCCTAGTGTAAGAGATTTTCAGTTCTGCAGCTAGTTAAGAAAATGGAAATGTTGGTTTGAATGTTTTCTGCTTCTTTTGAAAAGCAGACAGGGTCTTAGCTTCTCTTTAAGAGGATCTGTAGCACACATAGGGCTACATGAGGGGTTGAGGGGTGAAATGGTTGTTTTCCACAGTTCCTAACGCAAGGCAATTTTGTTGTTGTTCTTCTTGTCTTTGTGATTCTGTCTCACTCTTATTCCCTTGACTCTCTATGCGTTTACTGGTTGTGCACTGTGCCTGTCTCACTTGACGGACAGGACTATTGTTAATTAGCACTGCATTCTTTAGTGTCCCACAGACGCTCACACTAAACACAAAGGAAAATAGGTGCTTGTAGAGAGAGGCTACCATGCATATTTTTGCAGCCACAAATGGTGCATGGTGAGAAAATAATGACTTATTCCTCAAAACATGGAAATTGAGGGAACCCACAAAATTCAACTGTAAAAAGTTATCTTCAGGAAGGAAAAATGGACCATTGCAAAACTTACATTAAAATATTACCTTATTTAAAAACTAGATTCCGAGAGGACACACTGATCAAAAGATAATTTTAATGTAAATGTGCTGTATATTGAAGCCAGAGTGTAATAGATATATAAAAGATAGATAGATAGATAGAGAGATAGAGATATAAATATATAGATATATAGTATTTCTCATTTAGTTAAATTGTTGATGTGTTTAGATGCCAGAGATTGAACACACACACACACACACACTAAAAGAAAAATAAAGAACCTGTGCCATCAACATATTAGGCCAAAGGTTCATGAAGGTTCTTATAAAATGAGCCAGAGACAAACTGCTGTGAGCAGGTCTACATGTGAGCAAGTCCCTCCCAGCACAGGTGTGGTTGCTAAAGAAGCCCTGGGCTTGTAGCTCCATGAGTAATATTGTTGCCAATGGATGAAACTTGAGTCTGCTCTACAGATATTTACCAATTCAGGATTCTGGAAACATCCTTGAGCGGCTTCCACATTGCCCTTGACTTTGCTAGACTGGCTCTTTAACGTCTGCTCTTTCAGCTCTTCTTCAATAAAGTCTTCCTAGGTGTGTTTACAGGTATGGAGATATCTCTTCTTCCAAGGGCTGTAAATGACTACTCTGCATTGTTAGGTGCTGGTTGCTTCACTATACTGGGTGTGAATGTATTTACCTTGTCAATAGACGCCGTGTGCCTACCACATGTGAGGCACTGTATACCCACCACACGTGAGGCACCATGTGCCCACCACATGTGCGGTGCAGTGCTTAGCTATGGAAATAAGCAGATAGGGAAGGTTCATGGGTACCTACGAGCTCCTACAGTCTGCCTGGGGCAATCAGGCAATTAATCATGACCTAGTAACACCACAGTGGACGGATGGTTAAACGCTAGGATGGGGCTCTATTGTGAGTGGTAGGTGCAGCTACTGGCCACTATGACAATGGGACACTTAGAGCGATTCCTGGAGAGCAGGTTCAGGGGTAACTTTAGGAAATTAACCTTACTTTGAGAACAGTTCTTATTTAACATGGTCAGACTTTGGTTTTCCATGGTGCAATGCTCTGTGAGTTTGGGGAGTCGATATTTCTAGCGAACTCGACTGTGCTGACTCTTGCATTCCTTCTCATGAGAACATTGCGCTTGAGGACACAGAGCCCTTGTATTTGGTGGCCGCTCCAATTTCTCCTTTTTCTAACGATTTTGTGAAAATGTGCACGGGTTCTCTAACCTGACAATCAGAACGGGGCTGCATGCGTGGCTGAGTCAATGCTGGAGAAAATGTGTAATCAAGTCACATAGATACAAATCCTAGCTCCGAGGCTTGCCTCCCCTCTGCTCCCTTCCTCAGTTTCTCCATTTGTAAAGGAGGGATTGTGATACAAACCCTTCCTCTAGTCAGGCTGTGAGGAGATCAAGATGTGTGCATGTGTCCACTTAGAGTGCCACCCCGTACACCGCGCAGCGCAGGAGCAGACAAGCTTTCTTTATATCCAAAGCACCTGCTGAGAGTGTTTTTAGAGTGCAGAGAAGCGAAAGCATAAATGTGTCCACTTGCTCTCTTTTGGCCTGGGACTTACATGGTGGCGCTTGATATGGCTTCGAACAAGCCTTCCTCTAGAGTGGATGGTTCTAGAATTTTCTCTGTGCTAAGTAGCCTAACAATGTGGTGTCTGAAGTGAAGCATACCTTATCCTTTGAGAAGAGACAGCATTTAGAGCAGCGGAGTGGGTGACTGAGTGACTCCAGGAAGGCTCAACAGGGGTAGGTGTCTTCCTAGTTCTCGCTATGGTCTGGCAGCCACACTGACTGCTGAGTTTTGTCTTCCCAGGTGTGATCATAACTTACGGGCTGTTCCTGGATGATGCTCTAATTCACAATTCTTCAACACTCAGCTGCCATGCCTATGGATTTGATCCTGGGAGCTTACACACCTTCCGAGTCCAGGCATGCACGGCCAAGGGTTGTGCTCTGGGCCCATTGGTAAGTGGGTGAACTTACATTCTGGGATGTGTGAACTGCTGTGTGATGCCGGGCATCAAGAGGGAAGTAAGAGCTTGTCAAGCACAAGGGGAGGGCACTTCTCTTATTAAAGTTCATTTAAGAGTTGTCTTTAGTTCAGTGTTTATTTCTAGGCTGAGCATATACCTGGGGGAAGAATGCACATATTCTTGAATAAACAATAGGTTGGATGCATTAATTGACATACATGTAACTGTGCCGGCTTTGATGACAAACAAAAAGTGCATGTTTTCTTCTTAATCATATGCTGGTAACTGTATTTGTGATTAAAAATAAATATTGAAAACTGAAATTCCCACAATATGCTTAGATTGCTGCCCAACAGGCAGATCATCAATTAAAAGGTTGATCTTACTTCATTTCCTAGAGCAAAGTATCTTTATTTCATAAATCTGATGCAGCTTTATAAGAACGATGTTTAAATTTTTATTACTATCTGTTCTTGATGCCCACATTTTAGAAGCCCATAATGCATATCTCTGTTTCAATAACAGTTAAAAGCATGAAAAGAATCATCCTTTGTTTCCCAACATCATTTTCCTGGTTCAGTTAACAGTGCGTACCTAGCACAGACCAGCATGGCACCCTTCAGTTTGAAAATAACACATCACACATCCATGCATTTTTCTTGATTAAATAGGTTTAGATTCTTCTTCTTCTTCTTTTTTTTTTTTTCAGGATACATACTCATTAATTTTAGGTATTTTTTGGCAATGTTTGCTAATTCCCTATCATTTCAAAGCACTCTGTCTTCATCGAATAGCATATTATATAAATATTACCACAAAAAAAAAAAAAAAAAAAACTCAGCTCTTTGATTTAATTTGCACTTCCTTTGGATCACACCTCCTGTTCAGAGATTGGTCACTTTCCAAGAAGCTAAAACCACACACTGCTGAGACTGAGCCGGAGTCATTATTGTTGTCAAGCCTTTATAGTACAGACCCTTCTGATGGATACTGACCCTTAAAATCAGGAGATGAAGGGGGCCATCGTGGGGGGGGGGAGCAAGGAATATTTTCTATGAGCTTCAAACAGGCACCTTTTCCCAAAGCAAACTGTGAGTTGTAGTAGTAGCTGCCCCACCTCATCGCCAAGATATTCTAGAAACTTTAAACAAGGGGTCACAGTTATCGATCTCTGTCCTGAGTGGATGGCAGGCAGCGTTAACCTTAAGAAATCAAGTAGCACAGCCCTGACAGGAAAGGAAAGGAGAGCTGGATTGTAAAACCAACTCTGCCAGGTCTCCATCCTCTCCAGTCTCCTCTGGCTTGGAGCACAGAGCCATCTCCTTTGCTTTGGCACATTTCTGTTCTGTACTCAGCCCTTCCCTTATTAATGATTTCTACATTTTGGAGACAAATATAGGCTGTGTTTTTAAAACACAGGCTTGTTCCCATACATGCATAAAAACACTGTCAGCGTGCCCTTAAACAAATGTGCTTCACAGTCTTAAGTGTGACATCACATACCCCTTCACACGGGCAAATGGTTCATAAAATTTAGAAAGTGTACAGATTTGGTAAAATAGAGGTTTTTAAAAAATAAGTCATTTGTGCATCGATTGCACATTCTCACTGTTTTTGATACAGTAAGAATTTGATGGCTCAGTGCATTTTGTCATCATTGCCTGACCAAAGGGAGCTATTTGGGGTGATTAAGACAGAATTGCTCTATTCCCATTTAATTCCCCTGTGGTTTGTTCCATTATTGTCAATTTAAAGAACATATTTGACTTTTGAAGGATTTATAATATAAAAAAATATTTCAGAGGCTAAAGAGATGGCTCAGAGCTTAAGAGTACTGGTTCTAAGCCTGTGGGTCACAACCCTGTTTGGGGTTAAATGACCCTTTCATAGGGGTCTCCTAAGACCATGGGAAGACCCAGATATTTACATTACAATTCAAACAGTAGAAAAATTACAGTTTTAGAGTAGAAAAAAAAAATAATGTTATTGTTGAGGGGCGTGTCACCACAGCATGGGGGACTGGATTAAAGAGTTGCTGAGTTAGGGGGGTTGAGAACCACTGCCGTAAGGGCAATTGCCGCTCCTCAGAGAACCTGAGTTTAGTTGCCAAACCCCAGCTCCAGGGAAACCAACGTCTTCTTTCAGCCTCTGTGGACTCCTGCATTCACATATGCAGGCCCACACACAGAAACACACACCAACACATGGCTAAAACTGATAAAGTAAATCTTTCAAGATACATAAGTAAACATTATGGCTTTCTGAAGAATTGGAAGCCACAGGAAGCCACTGTAGACCTGTGAATTCAGGCTCATCTAGAGGTGTACTTGTTCCGTGGAGCCGTGGATTTCCCAGCACTGTTTATCTTTAGCGTGAACTATTACTTACCTAGGAGTTTCACAGGCAGGTTAAGAATTTTGTTAAGAATGGATATTTTGTTGAAATGTTTCTATGTTTTCACACACATGTGGTTTTGATTTTATTTTCTATTTCAAAGGAAGTTTTAGGTCAAAGCTTAGCCAACATCTACCCTCCCTAGGACTTTTTCTATAATATTCATTTTAAATCAACATAGATATTTAAGGATAAATTAAAGGAACACAGAAACAAACAAAAACTTCCTGGTCCAAGGTATGGGTGTCAATTTTGCTATAAAGTAAAAGTCAGAACATTTACCCAACCACTGAAGGAAACATAAGAAAATGTTTATTTGAGCTAACCAGGTATTTGAAAAGAATAATATAGTATCTGGAATTACCATTAATTATTCAATTTTTGGGTGTCATTTTTTTCTGAAACTCTTTTAAACACCTTCCTGTACAATAATTGGAATGGCACATATAGACGTTGTAACTGCATTATGATGAAACATTACAGTGATTTGTTCAGTTTTGTGAAGCTGGCTTTTCATTGCTTTTTGTGCATAGCTGTTTGTGACTGAAGCAAGGTATGATCAGAAAGCCCCCTGAGGAACCTAAAGACCTTCTCTCACAAAGATAAAACAGCTGTGACCTCACACTTATGAAAAACTAACACTCGGTCTTTTTCACATTTATTTGCATAATTGCAAATAACAAATAAAGTCTTTATAATTGAGAATGTTTGCCTGCCTCAGGAGCTTGTATTTAATGTTCTTGTGAGGCGTGAGTGAGCTGTTCGTGCTGTGTAACTAAGGCCAGGGCTAGGGACATGGTCACTTGATAAAGTGCTTTCTTTAAAAGCACAGGAACTTGTGTCTGAGTCTCCAGAACCCAGATGTGTAACCCAACCTCAACTCTCAGAAGATAGACAGGCAGATGACCAGTGCGATCCACAGAGCAAGCTTAGCCTATTGATGAGCCCTAGGCCAGTGAGACATGCTGTCTTAAGACCAAAATGAGTAGCTCTTACATAGCATCAGCTGGAGTTGCCTTCTGTTACCCACATGCATTGTACATGCACATACATTCACCTGCACATACATGTACACATATATACATACAAAGAATGATGTGAAAATCACTTGCATGTTCAATAAACATTAGAAGGTCAAAGTGGACAGCTGATACTCAGTTTGCCAAATTCTAGTTAGTGATTAAAGGATAATTTTTAAAAAGACCATGAGCCTCTTTCTGCTTTCTTGCCAACAGCTGTATATTCCCTTGGACACTGGTCATTGTACTCAGTTAGTTATTGAGCCAATTCTGATCCTTGTCCAGTTTAAGACTCACTTTTATTTCAGAGGCCTTCTTTTGAAGTGATTCATCTCCTGCATAAGCAGGTCACCATCACATTAGCTTCTCACACAATTATTTCTTGGTGAGATTCTCTCTGGTACATTCATTTCTTGATGCCTCATTTCTTGATGCCTTCACTATGCTGTCCATGCAATGCAGCCTCATCCCACAGGGAAGCAGAGGCGGTTTACTCTGAGCCAAATGTGAATGGATATGACCCCAAATGTGACTTCTGGTTGCCCTAAGGCATGTGTTACTCATAGAAATGGCTTCATGAATGGTTCATAGTCAGAGAACCAAAGAATGAAAGAATGAATGAATGAATGAATGAATGAATCCATGCAGTCACCAAATATGGTGGAGGGAACATTAGGTAGGCATGCACTGAAAAGCCAGGGACTTTGTTGTGGGTGCCAGATGCTGTCTGATTACCCCTTTGGCTTTTGGATTAGTCTGGTGAGTAAGTACATGGCAGAGATTTCCTTTGATGGTCAAAATGGTGTGACTCTGATCCAGATATGGGTGGTAAATACTATTCATGGTGAAAAAAAGACAGCTCAGGATAACTCTGGCTATGGATATGCCAACACTTCATGAACACTTCATGAACACAAGAGGCCTTTACCAATCTCTGGGCTCTTTAACAAAGATGTAACTACTTGAGGGAACTTCAGCTGGTCATACAAAGGAGGAACACAGCTCAGATCTCAGACAAAAAAAAGAGAAGGGAGCAAGGGAGAAGAAGAGGGGAGGGGAGGGGAGAGAAGGGCAGGGGTTAGAGGAGGAAAGGAGGGGACAGAGGAGGGGACTGGGACAGAGAGGAGGGGAGGGGAAGAGAGAGAAGGCTTCAGGTGGCTTTCTCACAAACCAAGTGTCCATTAGGAAATGAAGAATTTAGGAAAACAGACCACAAGCATCTCCCTTTCTTTTACAAACACCATTAAGTTATTAAGCAACTGTGCGACCAGTCTGTGGTTAGGCACAGCTGTGGGCACATGCTCACTAACACGTGAGCCACTCAAAGCCTCTGGAACACACAAGCTGCCGTCTTGGTCAGGACCTGGAACCCTAAGCTTTCTCAGCAGGAGGAAGAAGACACGAGGTTTGCCTTGATCCTATTGGCAAAATAGGCATTCTGCCTGGATGCTGCTGCCACTGTGATTTGCCTCACAGCAAAAAGACTCTTTGAAGAAATATGCTCAGACGAAAGCATGCACTTATTTTATCTGCAAACACAGTGAATCCTTTTTATACTCACAGGTAGAAAATCGGACTCTAGAAGTTCCTCCTGAAGGTGTGGTCAAAGTGCTTGTCAAAACCGAGGGATCCCGGGAAGCCCTTGTGCAGTGGGAAGCACCTCTCCACCCTAATGGGCACTTAGCCTACTCAGTCCTTCTTACTGGAAGCTTCTATGCAGATCAAGGTAAATCGTGTGCAATTCTTATTCCTTCAGTAGCATCAGAAAACCATTTATTTGTACCTGAACACTTTGTTACTTTTAGCCTAATTTTAATTTCCAGAATTTTACTGAAAATCCAACCTATGTAGATGAGTTAGAGAGTCTGTGGTCAGTTTGTGGTCCCCAGAGCTTCAGGGATGGCCCCAACCAGGGCAGCATCCAGCAAGGAGTGTATCAGCACACTCTACCGATGGTTCTTAGGTGCAGAGTCAGGTTGGAGTCACGGGACAAAGGTGGTTTCATTTCTAGCATTTAAGCCACCTGTGGCCAACCATTGCAACACTATTAAATAGAAAACTACAGAAGGAAAAACGAAGGCTGTGTGTACATGGTTTCTATTCTGTTGCTTTGAAATAATTGCTCAGCTTACTTATCGCTACTTGTTAGGCTCTGCCTTTGCATCTTACAAATGAAGCATAACCATAGAAGTGTGGGCCATTCAGCACACAGCAGCGGTTGGCACCATCTGTGGTTCAGTCGCCTCTGGGGTGTTGGGTTGAATCTCTTGCAGAGAAGAGTCTCCATGTATCCCTTCCTTGCCTGAAACACAACTCAAGCCTAAAATGCTATGTGTGCGAAGGCTTCAGCTTTCGTTTGTTCATTCCATTCCGGGTAAGTTATTTCTGGTTGCCGCTTTCATAATTCTTCACTGGAAGTTTCTATGCAGATCAAGGTAATTCCGGTATGGCAGCTGCTAAATTGAGCAAGGGGTTGGACTCTTGGTGTCCCTTGGAAATATCATCAAATTTCGTTCGTTGAGCTCTGTTAGCATGACTGATGCTGTAAGCTCAGCCTACCACAGAAGCTTTGCCGGATGCATCTTAGTAGAAATTTTAATTTGTATTTTTTGTAACCGTTTGCTTTCCTTTTACCCCAAAGAAGTCATACTACTTTTATATAGGATGGTTTTCATAATTGTTTTCAAACAAGTAGCAAACAGGCAAAGCCATGGCAGGGATAGCTGCACATTCTAGTAAAGAGAAAATCATAGCCTCCAGGCAGTCATTTGCTCACTTTTGCCTTATGTCTACTTGTAAGATTTAACTGCATCCCAAAACATATAAAAGCACAAGGAGAGAGAAAAGCAGGCTTTCTAAGGCTCTGAAGATGGAATTCCTAAACTCCCATAGTATGTCTGCAAGCAACTAAGCAAATGCACAGTTAACAGTGGCTGAGTCAGAGGCCGAGCTGATCCCTCAAAGATTGGCGTGTCCCTTTTTTATGCAATCAGGGCTTTGATGTATTCCGCTGTGAAGCACTCCCAAGATTATGAGGTGAAGGAGTGATGATCGATTTGAAAAAAGAAGCAACATTTAGGCTGGACCCATGACAGCCCAGCTATTTCCACCAAGGCAGCTGGGTGAATAATGCAAGAGCCATGTTCCCCCTCGTGTTTAATCTTGCATTGTTTTTGCAGAGAACATTTCTGCTTGCCTTCTAAGTCCTGTCATCTTTGGTTGTCATCCCGTCCCTCAAACCATCAAAACGGTATTAAATGTTGCAAAGCTGGGCAGCGAGAGAACTTTCAAAAGTCAGAATCCATTTGCTAAGCAGCCCTTGTAGAAAATGTATTCTGTCCTCGGCAGAATTTTCCTTCACTTCTTTCCACTGAGAAGTTTACTGATTTCTCCCAGTGGAATCTGCTGGAATTTATCGGTTCATGGTTGGCAGTCACAGATTAAGGTAAATGTCGATCCGTAATGACCCTCTACATGTTAGCATTTCAGTAAAGCTGGGCTTTTATGTCAAAGATATCGGAGAGGGAGCTATTACACATGACAGGGGTGATCAAGGGACTCCGGACCAAGGCAAGCATTATTAAATATTGACTAGTTCCGTGATTTATGTAGAGCTGGAGGAAAAAAGTGACTTTTTAACCATTATATATTCTTCAGCAACGAAAACCAGCCATTTATCTGCTGCCGGTAGTGAAGGACAGAGAGCCTGCATATTTTAGTGGCGGGAAAACCTAGTCTTATAAATGAGACGAACTCCTCCGTGATAACATTTCAGCGTGTTAATTGCCAAAAGCAAAGGAGACAAAGTGGAAGCAATTACAAGGTTTGAGTTAGAGAGTCCTGGGGTGTGCGTGTAACTCGGGCCTTTGGGGGGCTGGGGACCAAGGTGGGAAGTGGAGGGCACATCTTGGAACCAGCAACCTCCTTTTGTTGGTTCCTGTCACTGGAAGATTCCTGGCCGGTGCCAAGTATGGGATGGTGACATCATGTTGTGTCGGCTAGCAGCAGGCAGGTGGCATTTGCACTGAGGACAGGGAGGTTTGTGTGGCTCTCCAAGAAAGGAATTAAATGTGAATTCATCAAAGTTATCAAAGAGATCACCACCTTCCCAGAGTTATACAAGGCTTGCTGAATGTCAGGCGGCTAATTGGTTATTTCCTGGGCATGATGAACAACCGTGGTGGCTGCTGAAGAGAATGAAGAGAAGTGGTTAGGATCCCCAGGACAGGGAGAAGCAGGTGCCAGCACCTGGGCCATTATTTCTCAAGCCAGGACAGCCATCTCTCTCTCTCTCTCTCTCTCTCTCTCTCTCTCTCTCTCTCTCTCT
>OU015747.1:139263576-139276732 GCA_907169655.1 Acomys percivali
CTCTCTCTCTCTCTCTCTCTCTCTCTCTCTCTCTCTCTCTCTCTCTCCCCCTCTCTCTCTCTCTCTCTGCAGACACTTACCCAGGAACCTTACTCCATGTGGCAACTTTGGTTCTGAGCCAAAAACTTTCCAAAGTCAGGGCCATATTTTGTAACAAGTTAGGCAGCGTATAATCAAGAGATTTTCTTTTCCTAAAAACTATCCTTTTGTCAGATGTGATTTTCCCATGAATCAAAATTTAAAAGACAAAAGTGAAAGGCAGCCAACACTTCCAATCTGTTCTTGAGTCTCAGAGGAAACTGGAGTGCCTAGGCTTCTCTCATGCACCTGTCTGTCTCTCCATCTACCTATCCATCCATGCGTCTCGCTGCATGTATTCCTCCGTCAGATGAGTGTACTTCACACCACACGTACAGTTTCTCACACAAACGATACCAAGCTGTATGCTTAGCCACCAGTTGTTTTATTGAAATCAGTGGTTTCAGAGACGTTGCGATGAGAGTTCCTTGAGAACCTCCTGTTTTTACAAAGCCTCACATACTCAGTGTGTTCATGCGCCGTCATTAACTAACTGGTTCCCAACTAATAGACATTTGTCTAAGTCTTTGGTTATACAAATAATGCTGCAGTGGATAAATATCCATCTTATACCTTTGTAGGTATATTAACTAGTGAGATGAATTCCTTAAAATGTATTGCCTGGTAGAAGAAGCAGTCCTCCCCAGGGAAGAGCAAAATAAAAAAGTTATGATAAAAATGAATTGCCTGACCAAAGAAAATGCATTATACATGTATAGCATACTGGAGAATTCGCTGCACAGGAGTACAGCTTAGGAAAAGGGTGGGCATGCCACACAGCTAAGCAGCACATTGCCACACCGGCCTTTGCCAGCCTGGTACACCAAAAACAGTACCTGCTGGCATGTGGGTCTGCATTTCTCTCCTCAGGACTCAGTGTCAAGAAGTTTTCATATGTAAAGTATTTGGAAAAGAACACATCTCTTCTGGGAATTCAGTCTTTAGCACCTCCTTTCACTGAGGAATGGGATCTCCTTAGATATTAGGAAAGCCTGCTCTAAAGACTGCAAATTTTCCCATTGGTGTCTTCCCTAGCACTTGAAAGTATTTCTTCAAAAAACGTGTATGCTCGATCTGCACGGAGTATGAACTGCTGTGTGGTGCAAGGTGCCTGGATCAAACGCTGAGCATCCCTTTGTTTCCACAGTCACTCTTTAAATAACCCACCTTGTCCCCCAGCGGATGAGGCACCCTCCCTGTGCACCTCTGCGCGGTAAGCTCGTGTGTGCAGAGCTGCACTTGAATCTTCACTTCCACTTTTATTTCTGGGTCATTAATTGGTCTTCAGAATGTTCTTCCTTGTAATCTTTTAGACAGTGTTGATGAAGTTCCAGCTCCCTGGAGAATTTCTGGTGCTGTTTGTATGAGGGTGGGGCACTGATGTATTGCCAGGTACAATTATACCTTTGTGATGTTGGGGTTTTGAATCAATAATAAGATGACATTTTCTATTGGTTCTCTATCTCTCATTTTTCTCCAGTAAACATGTATGTGTTCCATGTTTATTCTCCCATATTTTGTAACTAAGTATAGTTTTATATGCCTATAAATGGTGTCACATGCATTCACATGTTAATGCCACTAAGCAACTTTTAAAAGCTACTTTAAGAAAATGACCTGCAGCCTTCATTTTCAAATCAGTACCTTCCATTCCCCATGCTATACCCTCAGTATGGTAATGAGCAGTCATCTCATAACTGCATACACAACTGCATACACACAACTGTGTACACACAACTGCATACACACAACTACATACACACAACTACACATGCATAACTACCTACACATAACTTCATACACATAACTATACGTACATAACTACATATACATAACTACATACACACAACTGCATACACACAATTGCATACAAATAACTACACACACACAACTGCATACACATAACTACACACATACAACTGCATACACATAACTACACACATACAACTGCATACACTAAGTACACACACAACTGCATACACATAACTACACACACATAACTACACACACCAAACTGCATGCACACAACTGCATGTACATAACTACAGTCACACAACAGCATACACACAACTGCATGCACATAACTGAGGTGCTGGCTGCAAGCATCTGGTATCATTGTCCCTGAAGCACTATAATACTGCTATGTGGAAAAGAGCTGATTAGTTAGACTTCCAACTAGTGTTTAACTAGGTCTATGAAACAGCACCAAAATCTGGATGCAGAGGACGCCTGCAAACAGGTGAGATGAGAGGGGCCCACCAGCCAATCTATTCTCAAGCATGTGAGGCAAGAAGTGAGGTGCTGGGATGATACACAGAACAGAGTTAATTAGGGGAAGGTGTGGGGGAAAGCTGGACTTTCCCCATGGTTTAAATTATGGACTTGAGTGTGAAAACACAGTGAGGGAAGGACAGAGAAGCACAAACAATTAAGAATGGCAAAGTTAAGAGGGTGCTCCTTCCCGGCTGGGAATTGGAAGGGCGTTTCCTGCTGTTTGCAGCCAAGACTAGCACCTAGTTCTTGGAACTACAGCTGCTTCACCTCATCCATCCGGTTGAAGGAGCTCAGGATGAGAGGCGGTTTCCCGAGGGTGAGTAGGTGCCATTCGCTGCCCACTTAGTGCTGTACTCGATGCTCTCAGAGTGAGTCACTCGCCTCACTCAGGTGAGCATGAACCCACAGTGACCAGTAGGAAAACCCTGAGTGTTTGGGACTTGTTGCTGTTTGTTCCGTAAGCACTCATTATGATTTTAGTTGCAGGTAACAGGTTTATAATAGCTTTGCACATACTTAATCTCTGCTATTTTTAAATAAGGAGAATGTGTGAATTCAATAAAACTACAGTAAATTACAACAAGTAACAGAAACCTGGCTCACATGAAATTGGCTTCAAAATTACAACTGATAATTTGTTTAACCACATACATGAAAACCATCAGTGCCAAAAAATGTCAGTGGGCATTATCAGTATTGCAGAGTTTCCAAACATTTTCAGCTGAAATATTAAAAAAAAAAAAAAAAAAAAAAAAACTATCCAGTTACCAAAATTAGGAAATGGAGAGTAACTTCATGAAGAGAAAAGTGGAAGGCTCTGAATTCCTTCAGCATGTTTTCCTCAGTGCCAGCCCTCTGCCCCCACCGGGATTTCCGAGATTCCCCCTCTCAATCCTATTTTTAGCAGACAATGCTGTCTTCGCTGCACATCCTGCTCTTTTCTCCAGCGGTGATTGTGGAGTCTTGTGTGAACTGTTTAGCTTCTCATTATCCTCCCTTTGAATGGGCTGGGAAGTGATCTTCGGCGCGTGATGGCCCGGCGTGTGTTTTGTGTCTGAGATGTACTAATTGCCAACTTCTTTGTGCTCCTCCGATCGGGTTTCATCTTCAAATGCTCCTTCCTTCAAACCTCCTGTTTGGTGGGGTAGCACAGAAAAAAAAAAAAAAGACACAAGTTCGAGAAAAAGGTTGTGGGTTACTGAGAAAATAGAATGAGTCGGGATGGGAATGCCTTCTCTTGCAGCGTCTCAAAGGGAAATGCTTTTAGTGCGAAAACAGATTGGCGGTCTCGTATTGTTATAAGCCTGACTCGGTGATTTTTGCAAGTTCCACTTCTAGAGTAGAGGCAGTTATAGCACATGGGCTTCATGTGACATGTCCCCCTCAGGGACACCTCCAACAGGAAGGGGTTTCTCCAAAGAATGGAGACAAGAAGCAGTCGGACAGGGCAGGGAGAAAGGGAGGAGGAGAGGGTTAGTATGAAATTAGCATTTACCACGTGGTGCCTTTGCTCAGATCTGACACCCATCATACAAAAACAAACAAGAAAACATTACTTTCAATGAGTGTCTTTAAAAGGGCAAGTTGGGATTTAAAAAAAAAATAGAGATATTGTTTCTGTATGGTTACATTTAGGAATAGTTTATATTCCTATTTTTTCCTTTTTATAAACTGAGAGTTTTAATTTTCTACAGTAGATACCTCATGTCCTTGCAGGAAATTAAATAGAAATCTGGTGAGGGCACATCATTCTAAATGGAGAATAATTTGGAATCAGTGTATCAGGCTGGAAGAGATGGTGTGGGTGACACAGCCCTAAGGAGGGCGGCCAGAGGGGCACAAGGAGAGTCTTCCTGTCAGCAGGAAAACACTCCCTGTGCCTCTTACACTGTTAAGCATTCTCTGTCCTTCATATTTTTGCCTGGAAGTCTTTCTCCAATGGTTGTCAATGAAAACCAAAGCACAGTGCTGCAAAGTGCAGCTAGATAGGAGCTTTCAGAGGAACGGTGAGCCATTGTGTCCCAGCACCGAGGCAGCACGCGGAAGTACTGAAGAGTGGCACGGTCTGGCTACCTGAGGTGATTTGATGCCTAGTGAGGAACATGGTTTTCACAGCCTGCACAGCCTCTCAAAGGTGGCGGCTGCCTTCATATCACTGGATTTTGCCTCCCACAGAAGACAAAGGAAGGACACGTAAAGGATGTGCTCTCTCCACACTGGGACTCCATGTCAGCTACAGGATGCATGAGTGCCTGTGTGGTCCACTTTCCTCTTTCAAGTCCTTCCACCCAGTGGACTTACTCTGCCTAGAAGTTTCCAGTCCCTAGGAAGAGCGTGTATCTATTCAGATGCTGCAGATCTCAACAGAAATTACAAAAAAGCTCGGAGATAGTGGTGTGGAGGTCAAGGTTACCTAGAGATATCCAGGGATTTTGCTCAGGACCCAGCACCCACCCCACCCCTGATACCTACTCTCCCTCTCTCCCTATACCAGTAAACTGTTTTTTATCAAAACTACAAGGCAAAAGGAGATACGTGGGAGCATGTGTTTCCTTGGGAAGGTAAAATAAAATAATGAGCCCTGGAATCTCCTTCCAGTTGCAAGGAGACTGCAGGAAGGCTGGGCTGTTCGGAAAGGGACTGCTTTGTTTTATTGTCCCTGGGGCCTGTTTTTCATTGTGGAAGGAGCCGTGTATTTTCCGAGTCCTGCTGGCAAGCCATGCAGTATATCTGACACACTGCCCCTGGGGAGGGACTCAGTGGGGGAATTGTTCCCGGCATGCAGGACAGCTTGTAACTCGGAATCCCGTTGGAGAACTTTGTAGTTGTGTGTCAGTCAGGAGGAAGATGAAAGAGGCCGTTTCTTTTCAAGCAATTTGAATTCATTTCCCCGTAATGAGTTAGAGGGGAGGGTAGCCAGGCTGAGCTCAACTGAGAGGCTGTGGAGTGAACTTCCCAGGGTGAAGGAAACGGGGAGCTGAGGTAAAAGAATGTAGTGTCAGCCTGGCCACCACTGCCACCACTGCTACCAAATGTTGCCCTGGCTTCTTGTCAGTCTATTTCCTAGGGCCATTTGTCCTAACTCCAGGGTCCATATTTTGGGAATATACAGTCCAAGAATATGCATCCCTATCCAAGGTTTTACAATACAAGTCCAGTGTATAAACACTAACATCCAGGAAAAGAATAAGGCAGCCATGACAGTCCCTTACACAACTTCTCCTCATGGGCTGACGAGTGTCAGGTGCGATGCTATGGATCCATTCATAGAGACAATGGTGACCTGCACAGTTCCTTCCAGAGACAGAACGTAAATGAGTGTTGTGGTAGGGGATTCGCTAGCTTGTACACAACAGGACAACAACCTGAACCTTTTCCCTTTACCATTTTAGATGTCCTTAAATCACAAGAGACATTAGTAATGTAGACACACAGCAAGTATTAATTTGGGAAACAATGTCCCATGCAAAGACAAAAAAAAAGAAGAAAAGAAAAGGTTATGGCTATTACCACCTTTTTGATGCACTTCTAGAAATAAGAACATAAAGGATTTTTTTTTAAAGGTACACTTTCTGCCTTAAAAAATAGTTGCAGCATTGTTTACAAAACTAAGATCTGTGTCATTTTAAATTTTAGGTTAGAGAATGCATATTTAGAGCATATATTGACATTTCTGATTCTACACCATGTCGTGGCCAATGAAGCTATAGCGATGTTTTATTGGGACAGATCTTCCCACAAGAATGGAGTTGGGCATTAATTTATCAAACTTGTTTTAGAATTCATTTTCTCTCAATCCTTATAGGGCAGCTTATTGGATTTGTGTCTGATATCTAATTGGCTGTTTTCCTGACATAATGAATGGGTGCACCTGAGCTCTTGTGTCCATTGAGGCAACAATAATATAGTGATAGTATGTAAATAGCTACCATGGACCTCAGATGCCCCAGAGGGTGAGCAGGCTGGAGCCATGTTCTCACTTGGAGCCCCACATGCCTTCATCATAGAGGAGCGTGCCATTCTAACCCTTCCAGAGATGCTTGGGTGACTCAGCACAACTCTGCCCAACAATGTGCCTTTGACTTAGGAAGATTTTTGCCTAATTAAAAAAACTAAACCCTCTCTTTTTGTTAAAAAGGAGGAAAAACTTAAAACATTCAGCAATACTTTAGCCTTGTTTTGAGAGCTTCACGTGTGGGTGTCAGCCAAGAAGCAGATGTGTTTGACCCTGTGCTGGCCCCACCATCTGTCTGTCTGGGGTAGGCCGCTCAAATTTTCTATGGCCAGTGTTCAGCACCATGGGTGTCAGTTTACAGATATTTATTTGCAGAAAGACAGTAGACAGTGTCCCCATAATTTTTAATAATCTCAATTTTTGAGTGAGGCATGCTCAGTAAATACCTGGCATAAATACTGCCTATGAACTGATTTCAGAATGATGTTGGGGAATTAGCCACTGAGGGAAAGATAAAAACTCAACACAGTGTCCCTCCTCTCACCTCCTGATTTTTCTTGCAGGGGACCGGAAGCAGACATGTGTGAATGGTGAAGGGCTTTTCCTTCATCTGCAGGAGTCTTGTTCCCCTAGCTGCAGAGTCAGAATGAGCTTACTCAATCTAGATATTGAGAACAGGCCACTTAAAAACAGTTCCCAATTATGTGTTCTTTTTTATCAGTTGTTTTGCTAAATTATCAGTGCCACAGAATCTAAGAGTCTTATGGAATAATTTAAGACAACTCGATTTTGAATAATTTTCAGGAATTTGGGGTTTTAATTTGTAAAAATCTCCCCTAAAATCATATATTTTTCTAGTCATATAAGTTTAGAGAGATATCCAATAACATTTATACCTGAAGAAGAGAAATGTGAAAGCACAGAGTCAAATTCAGCTACTTGTTCATGCAACAAACTGGCATGCAGCTTGTCCCATGAAGCAAGAAAGACAATGGCATTGCTAGAGGTACAGTCCCTGCAAAGAGAGGCGCCAAATGTCACAGGAAAGATGGAAAATCAGCCAAACAATCATACAAAAATACAAAGCTGCAAACTTGAGGATAATTAAGTAAAAATTATTCATCATTAATTTATTGCATAATAAAGTACTTAATATGTTCTGAGGATCAGGAAAGGTCTTCAGCCACTGGTATTTAAAGTAACTGAAATGTATGACTGAGGACTGACCTGGAAGAGGATCACAGAAGAAATGCATTTGTGAGGTCTGTTTTTGTTAAAAAGGAGGAAAAACTTAAAATATTCAGCAATACTCAAGTTAACAAAAAGAGTATAGGGTTGTGGTACAAAAAAAAAATAAGTGAATAAATAATAGGTAGAAGATAGATAGATAGATAGATAGATAGATAGATAGATAGATAGATAGATAGACGGACAGACAGACAGACAGACAGATTGACAGACAGAGCCCAGGATGCCTGAGGCACAGTGGATGAAGAAGAGACAGATGATCTCTGGGTGAGGAAATTTCTGTGACTGCAAACTCTCAGCACACATGTGAAAGTCATGCATGACCATGAGAGACTGTGACCCAGTACCCAGTACTGGGGCTTAGTGTGGAGGTGGGAGGACCCCCTCCCTGAAGATGACTGACTGAAACATGAAGCTTCAGGTTCATTGGGTGACCCTGTGTCAAAAAATAAGGTGAAAAGCTGCAGAAGAAGATATCTGACACCCTCCCAACACACACACACACACACACACACACACACACACACACACACACACGTGCACAGACATATGCACACACACTCATTCTCACGCACCCACACAGGAATATATACCCTCACATACGTGCATGAATACACATATGTGTGCATACATGCGTGTGTATGCATATGTGTACACACGGAGAAGGGAATAAAATGAAGCTGGAAAGCAAGACAGAAGTTACTTTCTCTGAACCATGCAAGGAACTTTAAACATTCCGGCCTCAAGTTTCAATAACTGAAGAATTCTCAAATTTTTCCTTTGAGGTGAAGATGCACACATGCACTCATGTCGTATGTTTCTAAGACCTGAAATGGTGCTGCAGCTCCAGCTACTTAAATATTTGCGTGCTAGTGTATGAAATGCGTGACCATCTAGACGGGAGCATATCTCTTGCTGGACTTGGCAAAGTCTATGAAAGACTTAACTTCGCAGCTGTGTTGCTTGCTTCCAGCTTCTGAGGAACTTGTTTTCCCCCGATAGGTCATCCATGTGCTAAATTAATCTTGCTGATTTTAACAGCTAACACCTTTTCAATACTTTTATATCTTTACGTAAATTTCTGTCTCACCCTCCAGCTTATCGTGTGTCATTGTTGAAGATCTTGGCTCTCATCTGCATATTCTCCTGAGTGCGTGTCAGATTAATTTGAACAAAATCCCACCGATTTTTTAATGGTCTCTCTCCCTAATGCATCCCTTGTTGAGGAATTAAAGTCTTTGGCTATTTCTCACCTGGTGACATGTACCATCGGTCCCTTCACTTAAGCACGTTGATTAGTTTGGTAAAGTTTTGTCATGTTCTGCATTAAGAGGTCGTATTTCTTGTTGGCATTGTATTCACATGTTTCACTCTTTGTGACCGTGTTCACTTATTGTTATCATCGCGTTAACACAACCACTGGTGTCACAACGGTGCTGTAAGAGCATGCCATCCCCATCCCCAGCCTCTGTGCAGTTCATGAATCTCCAGATTAATCATTTTTTTCTACCTCTCTGAAGACAGAAAATGTGCTTAAAAAATGTGCTGTGGGTGACTCCATTATGTGGTGCCAGCTGCGCATCACCCTAACCCAGACAGAACAGTTATTTCAACACAAGCCTTCTAGCTGAAGGGTTATACAGCAAATATAACCCATGCAATTTGCATATGCCCCAATCAACGAATCTTCTCAGTTATTTGTTTATACTGATTAATTTGAGATTATTAAAATAAGCGTATATCCAACACGAGAAGATTACAATTCATACCTACTTGTGTAGACTGAGAACACTAGAAATTCACTTCCTTGATTGTTTTAAAAGGAAAAAGTCAGATGGACACTTATTTGTAAAATTATGCTTTTAGCATTTTGTATTATAAAAATCAAATTGGCGCTACATAGGGTGAGGCAGGAGATGAGGACAACTGGGCAAGGAATGTTCCTGAATATCCATTAATTCAATGCATTATGATGGATAACAAAAAGATCGCAATTGTACCAATGCATATATATTGCTAAGAACACATATCGTGTCACAGCTACAAAGCAACAAGCATCATCATGAAGGTGGTAGTAGCTTACACAGCACCAAATGAGTATGGCGGGCACACAATCAAATGCAACAAAATATTAACAAGATAACAATATGTGCCTTCAGGTTGTAGATATTTTAGTTTCTTTTCCTAGTTTCTGATATGCTGCACAAGAGCACACACACACATACACACACACACACACACAAAGCACATGTATACATTCATATGCATGTATTTATTATGTACAGTGCATGTGTGTGTGTGTACAGGTACATATGTGTGTGCGTTTGCATCTGGGAACCAAAAGGGAACCTTGGATGCCATTTCTCCAGCAATATGCACTTGTTTTGTGTGTGTGTGTGTGTGTGTGTGTGTGTGTGTGTGTGTAATAGTCTCTCACTGGCTGCCAAGTGAACCCAGGGATCTTCCAGCTCTGAGATTACTGGTGTGAGCTGCCACTGTTGGGTTTTTATTTTATATATTTTCTTATTGTTTTTGTATAATTGTGTGGGTGTCTGGGTGCATGGCGCACATTTGGACACTGAACTCAGGTCTTCACAATAGAAAGCACACGCCTTTACTCCCCAACCTGGCATGCTGACCCCATGCCTATTTTTCTCACATGGGTTCTGGGATCAAGTGCAGGCCTTCATGCTTGTAATAACTTTACCACGGGGCTAATGCTAGTTCTTAATATGCTCCTGAATTTTTCATCTTTTACTGGTAAAACTGGAGAGTATTTGAATGTAAAAGAGAAGGAAATGGGGGGATTGGAGGGCAAAGGAGGAGGAGGAAGAGAAGAATGCTAGTCAGTGATGTTTTTATAGAGAATCTACTGGAAGATTTTAGCTATGAGACCTCAAAACTCAAGAACCTAAGAGCCGAAGGCCAACACGCATGACGTTGGGTGCTGTAGACTCTTAGACTTATTTCCTTCTGAGGCCCAATCACTCAAAATGTCTCCTCATAGCATCTTGTCACGTGAATCCTTTAAAATCTCCCTTTCACTTTTCCCAGTGATTTGTTCCTTATGAGAAAAGACCGAAGTGGCAACAGAATCTCTTAATTCTAGGGACAGTATTTTACTCCTGATTTGAGTGAATATGTGTAGGCAGATCTCAGCGTACATGTGCAGATTGTGGCACAGGGAGAAATTAAGAGATAAAAATCAGTCACAACGTATTGGGATGTTTTATCTACTGATATTAAGGAACAGGGTTGGGGGGGCATGGGTCGGGCCATGTCTTTTGTTGTTTGTTTTCTGTTTGAATGCATAGTTGACCAGTGCTTTCGATGGATAGAATTAACGGTTGTTTTGGATTTTCCTACAAACCATAACCTTTTTTATTCCCAAGACCTGTAAGTCAAGTGCTTGCTCTGAATCATGCTGGAAGCTACTGCTTCTAAAGACCCTGTTTATCCCCGGGAAAGGCCTCGACTTACCTGTTGTCTACCAAGTGTCAAGTAAACTAATGGACACGTACACTAAATGTGAAAAAGTTAGGCGCTCGGTGTCGTACATGGGCAGCTTCTGCTTTCCTTATAAGTCATATAACTGCCTTATAAGTCATATAACTAAGTACAGCAAATGTTTACCGGCCGATTCCCTAATACTTTGGGGCCTACACGTCCATCACTGTGATGACGTTTTAAAGTTGGCTTTGGAAAGCTAAAAGTATGTCATATGTCAACCCCTGCCTTCCATCAAGTTTAGAGTGGCATGTCTCCGCTAGCGTGGTGGCCGAGGGTAGTGGCATGTGGAACTTTAATGTGACTGCTTTTTGCTAGCTCAGCATTCTTGAAAAAATAAATAGACTTTGCAGTCTGTGATTGAAAGGGTTAAATAGTACCAATTCATTACTGCTCACAAAAGGATTTATTTTGTTCTCATAAATCAGTTTTATTCCACATTTTTATTTTTCCCCTGGGTGAACAACTCCAATTGAAATCAATACAGGTGCAAGTGACACAATCAATCTAGATATTTGACTATGGATTAGAGATTCCCCAGGCCCGCCTTTCCGTCATTTCCTTTCTGATCATCTCCCTGAGGAATTGCATATTCTTATTGGCATCTGTGAGTTATGGATGTGTTTAAAAAGCATATAATTGTTGTCATCGTCATAATCATCATTTGTATACCAGCAATGGAAGCCGCACAAATGAGCAAAGATTGAGAGATACAGATTTTAAATATCTCACTATCTCATTAAACTGTAGAAATTACTCAATATTTTTCTTCAAGTGAGGTCAAGTTTTAAGATGACATTTATTTTTGATAAAAGCCTGGTCATTTGTAGAAATAAGCTGCATTTTTAAGGCTCTGGGAAGCCGGTGGATAAAGCTGTCCAATGGCAGAGAGGTTGTCTATTTTTATACATTTATTTTAGAACCAATATCACACCAACTTCTTCTCTAGGTTAATAATGAGAACACAGTTAAGGAAAGTTAAACATCTCTGAAAGGATCCAAGCTGGGGCTTTTTTTTTTTTCATTTCTATAATTATCCAGGCTAGGAAGACACCATCTGTGGGACTGAAAAGAGAAAAGCAACCCAACTTTAAATTGCAGAACAAAATTGATTAAGTTGTTGCTCGAGAGGCCAACATTTATATAGCAGACTCTCTTTGCTTCACAAACAGATTTATATCTTATGACCTTTACATACTGTTGGAACCATATTATAGTTGCCACTGTGGCCACTAGTTCATTCCTAAGCCAATTTTTTCCACAAGTTATTAAAACAGCTAGTAGCTCACTTTTAAAAGTATGTATAATAAGGTGGGATTTTAGCGTGCTTATCTGCATCTCTTCTTAAATATGCAGGCAAGACCAGCTCTGCATTTCTCATTTGCAGCAATATTCCAGTCTAGCATAGCCTTTCCTTCTCATCTGAAGATATTGGCACTTTCCTTGGACATTTGGACTCGCCCATGACTTTGTTTTTCAGAAGTGAATGAATGCTATTAAATTTTATTTAATGTAGGAAAGGAAAAACACCTCACCGCTAAATAATGCATGCTAGCAAACAGTGAACTTCCCTTCAGACCTTTAGGTCATGGGTGGTGTTTCAGTAGCAAACAACAGGAAACATTCAGTCTATGAAGAGGAAGTTCTATAGCAGGGGTTTCAGTGTCTTGGAAAGCTGTATGTATGGAAGCTAGAGCTGTATGCACACAATTCCACAGGCAGAGTAGATCATACAGCTGCACATGAGACAGCAGACACTGTGGCATCCCCTATGGTAGCAGGATGCCACTGAGTAGCCCTGATAAGTCACAGCCTCCACAGTTTTAGAACAACCCCCAACCATTGGTTCTTTCCAACAAGCCTTGAAATCTATGAGAGGAAACATCTGATTGCCAAGACAATAGCTAAGACCCTTAACCTTCCTTCCTGGCCTTTAAGTCACAGCAAACCATCTAGAAAGCTAAAATCATCCTGGGACAAAGTAATAGTCCTGGCCTCTTTCTTCCTGCTGGATGAGAGGCATGCTATAACATCTCCATCTTTCTCTTGATCGGTGACAGTTACAACAAAGCCCTTCAACACGCTGTCCTTTCG
>OU015747.1:139276742-139314183 GCA_907169655.1 Acomys percivali
TCTGCAATATTTTATTTCATCTTTTTATGTTCCTTTTTGGACCTGTGGCTTCCCAACATGCTCTTTCTTCCCTCTGGACTTTTCTTGTGTAATATGTTGGCTGCTCTGATGCTCGGAACTCTGCTGTCTCTGGCTTTCAGTTAATCTTCCACAAACCTAAGTCTTGAGTGATCTCTCCGCCCTGTGCATTCTCTTCCTTATCTGTTGCTTGGGAGGACAGAGTGAAGTAGAGGTTTCAGAATTCACAACTGATTTCCAAATCTCTCCATCAAGATCATTTGTATCCACATAATTAGAAACCTTATACACAGACTGGAAGGCACATCAGTGGTCCACGGTTCCTGATCTCATGACTTTGTGAAAAGCCTTCTTCTTATGATGGAATAGAACAAAGGATGCTGGTGGGCTGTGACTTCTGCAGGCTCACTCGGTAAGACTGGAAACCATCTTACTGGGAAATGATATACCTGGCAATGCAAGAGGCCATATGGGGAGATCCAGCCATACTGGAGAGAGACCCAACTGCACTGGGGAGACCAAGACGTACTGAGGAGACCCTCATGGAGGACCTAGAAGTAAAGCCTCACTAACAAGCAGCCAGTGACTGACAACAGCCTCCAGCCCAAAGCTAGCAAGGAACCAAGGCCCTCTGTTCTGACATCCTGCTGGGTCCACATACTGCCAACCTTTGCTGAAAGGGAGCCGTTCTTCCTTAGAAGCTAGAAATCAGGCTTCTGGCCCAGCAGGCAAGGTGTGTCAAGACTTAGAGAGACCTAAGTGTGGGTAGCTAGCTGTGAGTTGTTGCTGCTGCTGCTGCTGCTGCTGCTGCTGCTGCTGGTAATCTTGGTACATGCCAGCAAGGCACAAGATGTATTGGAGCCCTGTGAGCATGACCCTCAAGGAGGCAGATACAAGTCCTCAGGAAAAACCATACAATCTCCACCCAATGCTACATTCTCTGGATATGTGCTATTCTGAAAAAGAGAGTACTTTGCAAGCACATGTAAATGCTCACAGTAAAATCTAAATTTGGAGCATGTCATGAAACAGCAGTTGGGATGTGGACAGTGCTCTGGGATCAATAACGGCAGTTAGATTTTTCAGTTGATCACTGTGGCCTAGAAGGTACAGCCCCTGCGACATATATGGAAAGGCTGTGCGGGAACTCTACCAGGAAACGCTTCAGGTGATAAAATAGTTGTGCGCATGCCCACTGCTCGGTGTGGAAGCTAGAGACCACTTTCTGTGACTGAAACTGTTTTCCCAAGTCACTGTTTCATTTCCTCATTTGGAATGTGTCATCAAAACTGGAGATAAATCCATCAAAGTAGGAAAATAAACCTAACTTTCCAGATGTTAACATAGTTGACAAAAACCGGCCCCATTTTCTTAATCTCTACTTATTTCAATGGGCCTTGTTTGGAAGGCAGTTTTAGGTTCACAGCACCACTGAGGATGTTGAGAGTGCTAACATACCCTCCTGATCTCCAACCCACACCTGACATTTCTAATAAGACATCCACCTGGGAAAAGAGGACCATGGAACAGAGAGCCACTGTTTTGCTTGCACCAAACGTCTATTTCTAAGTTGAGTGTGAGTGTGAGTTGAGGCAATATTGCACGTACCTCTTCTGTATAGTATCAGTGTCACACTGCAGAGTGACTAACCCTAAGAGCAGTCAAAGGAGTACACCTTTAACTGATGGCAACTGGTTAAAATCACATAGAACAATCACAGTCGTGGTAAGACATGTGGAGTATTTACAGGGCGCTGTCCTCGCAAGACTGAGATCTTCTCCTGCAAGTCCTTGTTTCATCTTTTGAAATGTTCTATTAAAAAAGAAAAAGAACAATCACATGCATGCGGAAGGGTTTGGAGGGAGTAATTATGCAATTATAACATAATATCAAAAATAAAAGAAAATAAACAAAAGCTATGAGTTAAGGATGCAGACTGGTTGGCCAAGCACATGCATGGTTTGCATGTATGCGGCCCTGGGTTCTGTCCCCTGCACTACATAAACCAGGCATGTTGCCATATACCTGTGATCTCAGTTGCATGGAGGTGTAGACATAGGGGTCAGGAGCTCAAGGACACTACCAGTAACATCACAAATGCAAGGCTGGCTGGGATAAATGAAACTTAGTAAAAGACAGGAAGAGAGATGGGAGAGTATGGAGGGGAGTGAGAGGAGAGTGAGATGAGAGAGACAGACAGACAGACAGACACACACACACACACACACACACACACAGAGAGAGAAGGTATGTAGTTTTCAATAAGCATGTTGTGTGTCATCACATGCTTATTGCCAAGTCAAGGGTTACAAAAATCAACTCCCAGAACCTTTGAGACCATTCTACTCAGAGACCTATAAAGTGATAAGACTGGGAGAACACACTATTTTGTGGGTTAAAAAAAAAAAATCTAGAATAGTGTTTCCATGAAGAATCAGCAAAGGCTTAAATTCTAGCAATTGCTGTCTAGAGTGTCCTAGCATCCTGACTGCCCATTAAAGTGCCAGCTTGCCTGGCCATCGCGACCTGCTGCATGGCCTTCCATGCCTGTTCCTTGGGGGATTGGCAGAGTGCAGAGAGATTGTGATGGATGGAGCACAGCACCTCTAAAATTGAGACCTCAATATGGTAAAAAAAAAAAAACAAAAAAAAAAACACAGCCTTTTGTAGCTAGAAATGAAAACATTAGTTAGCACCTTGCCTTCCTTAAGGTCTAATTGGACTCAGACAAGGGCCAGTTAGAAACAGCACCGAGTGTGACATGTGAAATCATCACAACGTAACAAGACTCAGTTTGGTTTGTTCGCTGTCATTTCTCATTATAATCTCTGTCTGGAGAATGGATTCATGTTGTGCCATTTTCTGTTCCTGTTACAGTCTTTGTCACATGAATAAGATATCAGGATGTTAATGCCTGCCACACAGTATCTGTGCGTGATGATACCGTGTGCGACTACGCTGACCTTTGCAATATTATGTATTCTGATTGGTGGTTCACCTCACCTCTTTCCTACAAGTTAATAAGGCTGTAAAAAGGAAGAGAACAGAAATGGCCAGCCAGTCAAATTATGGAATATTGAAAAGGTCAGAGCAGTACAGCACAGAGGGAAAAAATTATGGAATATATGGTGCATTAAAATTTTTGTGACAATGAACATTACAAGAATGAGAAAGGATACCCACTTACGTGATTTCAATCAAGAGAAGCCCATAGGACAGTGTCGCAGGACAGCAATCATCTTTACATCCCACATGTGAGATGCAAAAGTACCCACTTATGTTGGGGCTCACTTAACAAAATAATTGTACAGGACATATTCTGCTATTCAACAAATAAGAGCATTGATGTTTTCACCCTAGAAAATGTGCACTGATGCCATTAGCATTTCAGCAGATCTTCACAGCAAAGCTGGGAACAGCAAGGGAACGACACACAAGTGTCACAAGTGGCCACACGGCACACATTTTGACTATCCCCTCCTCTATCTCTTTTTTTCCTCAAATAAATCAGGAAGGTAGAACTAGATGATTTAATGTATCTGAAGACTCTTCAAAATTTAGAATAACCTGAAATAGCTAGGGGAGTTTCTGTTTTTTAGAAGATCAGTTTATTCTCTTTTTTATGTGTGTAACTGTATGTGTATGTCTGGGCACTGTGTCTGTACCTTTCCCTGCTTCCCAGGAGGCTAGAAGAGGGTGTCACGTCTCCAAGAACTAGAGTTACAGACAGTTACTAGCCACAAAGGTTTTTTTTTTAATTATATGCTTGAATGGCCCGAGAAATGGCATAGTGATCAATAGCACGTACTGCTGTACCAGGGACCTGAGTACAGCTCCCTGTGCCCTCCTAGAGACGCCCTCAACTGCCTGGGACTCCCATTCCAAGGGAGCTGATGACGTCTTCTAGCCCTTTTGCACATGCATACACGCATATAACCATGTGAGAACACGCAAAACAATACCAATAATAAGATACCAGCTCTAAGATAAACCTTGCTCCCTCTGTGTGTTGTAATATGACTGTTTCCAGTCCCTGCCCCATCAATGAGAGAGACACATAAGGAGGAAAAAACCCACCAAGTCAGAAATCCTAGTTAGTGCTGTCAGAGGTGCCACGGTGGTTGGTGATACCTCACTTTAAAATTCTCTCATGCATACATTAAAATCTCTCATACAAGAGATGTTTGGTCTTTGTAGACTTTAAAGATAAGTCCTGATTACATGTTAGCTCTGTATGTTTGTTTGTGTGTGTATGTGTGTGTGTGTGTGTGTGTGTGTGTGTGTGTGTGTGAGAGAGACAGAGAGAGAGAGACAGAGAGACAGAGAGACAGAGACAGAGACAGAGAGAGACAGAGAGACAGAGACAGAGAGAGAGGGAGAGGGAGAGGGAGAGAGAGAGAGAGAGATGATCATCTATGATCCTCTCTCTTTATATAGCTAATTCACTAACAAAACATTTTATAGCTTACATCCAGAGTCTAAAGCTTTGCTAGCTAGGAAACCATGTGTGGTCCAGTTACTTTTAGAAGCAAAGAAAATGAATTGAGATCATTACTTTAAAATTAGCTTGACTGTTTGGTGCCAGAGTGATGGCTCAGCAGTTAAGAGCACCTGCTGCTCTTAGAGAGGACCTGGGTTCAAGTCTTAGCACCCATGTCATGGTTCCCCACTATCTACAACTCCACTTCCTAGGATTCAGTGCCCTCTTCTGATCTCTGTGGGAAATACACAAATACACACACACACACACACACACACACACACACACACAGAGTGCACAGACATAAATATGAATCCAATATCAATACACATAAAGCACATTGAAGAATCAGTCGTCACTCTGTGGTCCCTGCCTCCTAGCGTTATCTCCTCACTCAGTAACTCTGGGTGGAACTCAGGTGTGTGCGTTTTTACGCGATGGCTCTAAGTGACTTCAGAGTGGATGAATCCTGAATTACTGCTAGAGACAGCCCCTTCTTCACAGAGTTTAATTTGCCCCTGTCGGGCTTGCAGTCATGCTTTGTGTCAAGCTAGAGCAGTGTAAATTGGAGAGGCTTTGCTAAACCTCAGGACTGGTGTTGAGAGTATACGCTAAACTGATTCCCAAACCCCAAAAACTTAAGGGGACATGCACACCCACTGTTACTCCTACACAGTGTGAGCCGAGCACACAGGAAGGGGCAACTGTGACGGAAGTGCTTCTCACCTCGGACCTATCTTGCTTAGTTTTTGAGATGGAATCAACACAGATACACCTTTCCAGCCGATAGAAAATTATGTGTAGGCAGAGGAAAGTACTAAAGCCCCGTTCAGTCCAGAGGGGTAATCCAGAGCTGTGTAAGCAAAAGGGAAGAGCTAGCTGCTGGGATGGTTAAAGAGCTCGAATCTCTGGGTTCATGTTGGGTCTTTGAATCTGAAAGTCTCAGCTTCATGGAGAGCAGAGATCCTGGCTGTCGTTCTAGATTCTGTGCTCATGTGTTTGTGGAGGCACAACAGAAGATCACACACACTCGGCTGCATGGCTCCTGAAGAAACACGTGTTCGTTTTTTAGCTGAGCAAAATGGTTATATAATTGCTTCCTTCTCATAATTATTGAGTAATTATATACTTCTTATAATTACTCAGTAATCATTGTTCTATAGGTAGAAACTAACGTTACAACTAATTGTATAATTACCACGTATTAATGTTGTTATATGGCAAACTTAGAATAAAGTGGTGCTTAATATTCTTTCTCTGCCGTGCCACTTTCAGAGCTACTGACAGGGTCTCTTTTACAGCTTAAAAATTGCTTCCAATACAAATAAACAAAGCAAACCAAGGAGGACACCTTCTCCGGTGTTGCAAGCATGGATGCTTGCTCTTGTGTTCACACCTGCTTAGAAATAGGTAAAATTATGCTCTTGTGACATAACTGTAGAATTTGTTGGTGTTTTACAGTTTTCAATCTTTTATAAGATGTGCAAATTACACGACTTCCTTGCCAGATGAGCATCTGTCTCGGTCTCTGTAGAGTAAGGTGACCTTTTTGGAATTTTACAGCTGAGCGTGTGACAACAGCAGCCGTTGTTTCAGCAGTAAGTAAAAATGCTTCCCAGGAGCTGGGCGTCCTGGGAGCTGGGGACTTGCCAGTGCTGATCACGTGACTGCACTGTGACAAAAGTCAGAAAGGACCTGCGTGTTCTCTTAGCAGACTTCCTGGGTGCAGGGTTCATGCTTAATGTTTTTGGGGTGTCATCTCAAGGCACCAAAGCCTCCTCACATACAGCTGCCACTCAGTAGAGCACTCAAATCAAGCCCCCATAGCTAGCCATAGAGAACCACCAAATGCTAAAATGGCATAATCAGGAATTTAAATGTAGTAAAAAAACAAACAAACAAAAAAAAAAAACCCTTAAAATTCAGAACTCTGTGCTCACTATATGGCATATATGTCAGCATTGAGTTCCTATTTCCAGTTTGGACTTGATGTCACTCTGTAAACTTGGAATATTTCTTTATTGAAAATAAATAGCCACTACCACACTTCCCAGAGTTCTAGTCCATCCACACTGTTTCTTCTGTCTGGAACAACCATCACTTTGGCTGTGTCAATTTCAAGACTAAAATGACAAATTATAGCATGGTATTTGGGATTTCTTGTGGTCACAGAAGACACTTAACTGTTCATAGCTTGTCACAATAAAAAATTCAGATACTTCCTTCAGCCTGAAATTATTATAAATAATATACATATCTTTTAAGATTTTTTTAAATATATGTTTAATTTTATCTGTCCTACCAATGTTCCATGAAACATCCACACCCTATTCAATTAGCTGACTCCTGTTAGTTTTGAAATTTAGAATATTACTTGATGAGAAAACAACACAATATGGTGAGATTTGTGTCAGTTGCTTATTTGAACAACAGTGGGTTTGGATGGTTAGCACAAAGCTCATAGCCATTGAGAAGACAAAATGCCGGGTGCTTACATCTTAACCACTTCCCAGTGCTCAGTGCTTGTCTGGCAGGTATAAATTGTATGGACCACAGCAAAAACAGTAGCAGCAGCCACTGTTTTTTTTTTTTTTTTACTGTAGTGAGGGAGCCGGGTAGACTTGTTCACAGGCAGCTAATCAAATGATATACATTGATGAGCCACACACAAAATGCTTTTAGCTTTGTGCTGTTACACTCAAATTAAACTCAAATAACAGGTGTTGCTATTGAGCAGATGTGATGGACACAGGAAAGAAAGCTCTGAATTAACTTTCATGGTGGCACTGTACAAGAATCACCACCCAAGCTCATGGATAAAGATACTTAGAAACACTGAGCACGTTACTCAAAAGCCCAAGGACAGTTTCTAACACAGGCCCTTCCAACAGTCAGAAGACACCCTTTAATTTGCACTTTGGCTACTAATCTGTGAGAATATATTTTTATAAATATTTTATGTTTATATGTGGCCATTTCATAAAACATTGGTGGTAAAGAAAAGGCTAAGCATATATAAACAAATCTTAAAAGGTATTCATAAATATTTATAATTTCAGGCTTTAGGAAATACCTGAAATTTTCACTGTGACAAACTATAAATAGTTAAGTGTCTCCTGTGGCCACAAGAAACCCCAAACACCATGCTGTAATTTGTCATTTTGGTCTTGAAATTGACACAGCCAAAGTAATGGTTATTCCAGAGAGAAGAAACCCCGTCAATGGACTAGACCTCTGGGAAGCTATTTATATTCAATAAAGAAATATTCCAAATTTACGGAGTGACGTCAAGTCCAAACTGGAAATAGGAACTCAGCCCTGACACACATGCAATATAGTGACCACAGAGTTCTGAAATTTAAGGGTTTCACTACATTCATTTGTTCTTACTGTACAAGGTAAGATTGTTTGTATCATGTGACAATCCTTTATATGTTAATCAAATATTATTTTACTGTTACTAAGTCTTGCAAATATGCTTGATTCCCCCTCTACTCCTAGTATCCTAGTTGCCTTTACTGTTTTTTTTTTTTTCTGAAAATTGGTTAAACAAATGTATAACAGGAAAGAAACACTTTGACAAAGGAAGGCAATGTGTTTGATACAATTAAAAACATTTAAATGGTTTTTATTTTGTGTTTTTAAAGAGCATCTAGCATACTCCTATATTTGACTAAAATTAAACAATATTATTAAAACAATGTCTCCCCCCTTGTACTTACGCTTTAAAAGGATGATTATAGAATGCAAATGAATGTCAGAATTTTAAACTCTCAATCTATTCTTACTTTAACTCTAACTTTTATCTCTCTTAAAAAAAAAAAAAAACGGAATGCAATACCAAAGTTTAGAAGAGACTTGGGAGTAGCATTTCTCTAGTCCAGACACAGACTGAGGTTTTGAGGCTGAGTTTTCCAGAGAGTTGGAAGGATGGGGTGGTGGGACGTGGCCGAGGGCACATGGGAAGCCATCGCTTTATGCAGCTCGGTCTCCACAAAGACAGCTGGTCACAGACTCTGGTCAAAACGGACATAACTTACCACCTGCCCAAGGCAACTGCGTTAGGATGTTCGGGCTAATAATACCAGTTTAAAAGACGTAAAATGAAAAGAGACCAGGCCGCCTCCGGAGCAAGAGCGGCAGAAGATGACGCATTTCAGAGTGCGCACTCTACAGTGAGAACCATGTCATTTGGAGGTATTACTTCTTTCTCCGTGTTAAGGAAAACTCAAGGATTATTTTAAAAAAATAAATAAATCTTTGGACTGTTTTCTTAGTTTCTAATTTGTTAATTTCAGCCCTGAATTTGATTATTTCCAGACGTCTACTCCTTTTGGGTGTTTCTGCTTCTTTTTTTTTCTAGGGCTTCCAGTTGTGTCGTTAAGATGCTTATGTGCGATGTTTCCAATTTCTTTTTAAAGGCACTTAGTGCTATGAATTTTCCTCTTAGCACTGCTTTCAATGTATCCCACAAATTTGGGTACGTTGTTCCTTCATTTTCATTAAATTTCAGAAACTCCTTGATTTCTTTCTTTATTTCTTCCCTGACCCAGGTGTCATTTAGCAGAGAGTTGTTTAGTTTCCACATACGTGTAGGCTTTTTGTTATTTCTGTTGTTGTTGAATTGCAGACCTGGTGGCACGCAGAGGAAGGACAGCCGGTTGCCAAGAAGAGACTTGATATCCTATGAGCATATACAGGGGGAGGTAATCCCCCTCAGGAACAGACATAGGGGAGGGGAGTAAGGGGAAAATGGGAGGGAGGGAAGAATGGGAGGATACAAGGGATGGGATAACCATTGAGATGTAACAAGAATAAATTAATAAAAAAAATAATAAAAATAAATAAAATAAAATAAAATCTCTGTTTGAAGGTGAAATAAATAAATAAATAAATAAATAAATAAATAAATAAATAAATCACTGAGGGAGCCATTTCTACATCTGGGCACTTTTTATTTGTGAGCATGGTGCTTGTTATTTGATGCCATACTGTCTTTGCCTGTCAAGTCAGTGTGATGGCTATAAAGAACTGTAGCCTTCATTTTATTCATAGCATGGAGATGTGAGTCCACACATTGACGGGAACACATAAAGGTCTCATAGGTGCTGGCTTGACACTTCAACTTGGCATTCCATCTTTACCAACCCAAGGAAATACTCAAGTAATCACAGAAAGTATCCATTAAATGTAATTTTCCTCTTCTATCAGCAGGTGACAACTACACCCTTCTCAGAGGCACAAAAACCATCCGCAGCAGCGAAGGGAACCGGCTCTGGGTGCTGGTGGACAGACTGGTTCCTTGTTCGCACTACATGGTACAAGTGAATGCTTCCAACAGCCGGGGAAGCCTGCTCAGTGACCCTGTCTCCATTGAAATGCCTCCAGGGGGTGAGTCTGGGAAATCTGTTGTTGGCTCTCTGATTTTAAACAGGAGGCCCAGGGCTGAGTGACTAGTGAACGCTTTATTTCACAACTAAGAGGCTCATCTGTCCTTCTGGATGTGCAGGATGTTTTGTTTTTGAAGGCTTATTATTGATAGTCTTTTATTCGATGAGCCTGCTTTCCTCTCTCTCCCTCCCAACCTACAGGCATCTCTTGGCGTCTATATCTTAAGAACCTTAGTAAATGTGTATTTTTTAAAACTGTTGTTGTTGTTGCTTTTTGTTTATTTCCTCATTTCTTCAACTTGACAGATTGTTTTTTTATTCACTTTACATCCTGGTGGTAACCCCATCCCTCCTCACCTCCCAATCCCACCCTCTCTCCCTCTCCCCCTCCCCCACCCCCTCTTCCTCAGAAAAGGAGAGCCCCATCCCCACCCACCCCAGTTCATCAGGTCACATCAGGACTAAGTACCTCCTTGTCCCCTGTGGCCTGGCAAGGCAGTCCTGCCAAGGGCACGTAATGGAAAAGCAGACAAGAGAGTCCATGCCCGGGATAGCCCCCACATCCGCTCAGTAGAGGACTCACATGAAGCCTGAGCTACTCAACAGCTACATCTTTGTAGGGGTCTAGGTCTAGTCCATGCATGGCCCTTAGTTGGTCCTTCAGTCTCAACAGACCCCTCTGCACCCTGGTTAGTTGGCTATGTTGCTTTACTTGGGATGCTCCTGTGACTTCCAGGTCCTTTTCTCCTCCCCCATTTGTCCACTAGACTCCCTATACTTCACCCAATGTTCGGCTGTGAATCTCAGCATCTGTTTCAAGGCACTGCTGGGTGGAGCGTCTTAGAGGACAACTTTGTTAGGCTCCCATCTGCAAGCATAACAGAGTATCATTAACAGTGTCAGGGGTTGGTTCTCTCCCATGGGGTGGGTCTTGACTTGGGCCAGGCATTGGTTGGACAGTCCCTCAATCTTTGTTCTATCTGCTCTATCTTTATCCCTGAACATCTTGTAGTCAGGGTGAAATTTGAGTCGCAGTTTTTGTGGGTGGGTTGGTGTTCCCCTCCCTCTACTAGAAGTCTTGTCTAGTTACAGGGTATCCGCTTCAGTCTCTATGGCCCCTTCTGCTAGAGTCAGTCCCTCTCATATCCCCCTAGGAGCCTTCCCTGACTAAGATCTCTAGCTTGTCACAGAGATGCCCCCACCCACAGTTTCTCTTTTCTCTGCAGGCCTTCTGTCCTCCTGCCCTGACTCTCCCCAGGTCTGTTACTCACCCTCTCTGTGCTTCCTCTCCTATCTTGTTCCCTCACTTGAACCGCTACCTCTATTTCCCCTTCTGAGTGAGATTTAAGCATTCTCACGTCGGCCCTCCTTGTGATTTACCGTCTTTGAGTCTGTGCATTGATGCATGTTTTTCCTGTGCTACATGGCTAAAATCTGCCTACAAGTGAGTACATGTCATGTGTGTGTTTCTGGGTCTGGGTTACCTCACTCAGGTTGATTGTTTCTAGTTCTATCCATTTGCCCACAGATTTCAAGATTTCCTTGCTTATAATAGCGGAGTAGTATTCCATTGTGTAAATGTAACACAAGACAGTTTCTTTATCCATTCTTTCGTTGAGGGACATCTAGGTTGTTTCCAGAATCTGACTATCACAAATAAAGCTGCTATGAACATAGTTGAGCAAATATCTTTGTTGTATGGTGGAGCATCTTTTGGGTATATGCCCAGGAGTGGTATAACTGGGTCTTGAGGTAGAGCTATTCCCAATTTTCTGAGAAGGTACCAGATTGATTTCCAAAGTGGTTATGCAAGTTTGTACTCCCACCAGCAATGAGGGGGTGTTCCCCTTTCTCCACATCCGTACCAGTATGTGCTGTCATTTGAGGTTTTTTTTTTTTTTTTTTTTTTTTTTATCTTAGCCATTCTAACAGTAAAATGGAATCTCAGAGTTGTTTTGATTTGCATTTCCCTTATGACTAAGGATGCTGAACATTTCTTTAGGTGCTTTTTGGCCATTCAAGATGCTTATGTTGAGAATTCTCTGTCTAGCTCTGTGCCCAGTTTTTTAATTGGGCTATTTTCTTTTTTCTTTCTTTCTTTCTTTCTTTCTTTCTTTCTTTCTTTCTTCTTTTATTTCAGTAATTTATTCAGATTACATCTCAATTGTTATCCCCTTACTATTATCTTCCCATTCCTCCCTCTCTCCCTCTTTTAACCTATTCCCTTCCCCTAGGTCTGTGACAGAAGGGGACTTCCTCATCCACTATATGATCACAGCCTATCAGGTCTCATCCTGGTAGCCTGCTTACCCTTCCTCTGAGTGCCACCAGGCCTCCCCACTAAAGGCAAGTGGTCAAATGGGGGCACCAGGGTTCATGTCAGAGTCAGTCCCTACTCTTCACACAACTGTGGAGAGTGTGCTGTCCATTGGATAGATCTGAATAGGGGTTCTAGGTTTACTGCATGCATTGTCCTTGTTTGGTACAGTATTTTGAGAAGAACCCCTGAGTCCAGATCTGCCAGCCTCGATAGTCTTCTTGAAGGTGTCTAGGGCCCTCTGGATCCTTCTATTTCCCCATTGTGTTTATTGTTTTGAGTACTTTATATATTTTGGATATTATGACTTTGTCAGATGTAGGATTGGGAAGATCCTTTCCCAATCTGCAGATTGTTGTTTCTTTCTATTGACAGAGTCTTTGGCCTTACAGAAGCTTTTTGGTTTCATGAAGTCCCAATTATTAATTATTGATCTTAGAGCATGAGCTGTTGGTGTTATTTTTAGAAAGTTGTCTCCTGTGCCAGTGAGTTCAAGGCTCTTCCCCAATTTCTCTTCTAATAGACTTAGTGTATCTGTTCTTATGTTGAGGTTTTTGATCCACTTAGACTTGAGTTTTGTGCAGCATGATTAAATATGGACCTGTTTACATTTTTCTATATGTAGACATCCAGTTAGACCAGCCCCATTTGTTGAAGGTGATGTCTTCTTTTTTTCTATTGTATGGTTTTAGCTCATTTGTCAAAAATAAGGTGCCAATAGGTGTGTGGGTTTTTTCTGGGTCTTTGATTCAATTCCTTTGATCAACCAGTCTATTCCTATGTCAGTACCATGCTGTTTTTTTGTTACTATTGTTCTGTAGTATAGCTTAATTCAGGTATGGAGATAGATACAGAAGATCATTTATTGAATAGGATTGTTTTAGCTATTCTTGGTTTTCTGTTTTTCCATGTGAAGTTTAGAATTGATCTTTCAAGGTATATAAAGAATTGTGTTTGTATTTTCATAGGGATTGCATTGAATCTGTTGATTGCTTTTGGTAAGATGACAATTTTTGCTATGTTGATCCTACTGATCCATGAGTATAGGAGATCTTTCTATCTTCTGATATCTTCTTCAGTTTCTTTCTTCAGAGACATGAAGTTCTTGTCATACAGGTCTTTGACTTGCTTGGTTAGAATTATACCAAAATACTTTATATTTTTTGTGGCTAGTGTGAAGGATGTAGTTTCCCTAATTTCTTTCTCAGCCCATTGTCATTTGTATATAGGAGTGCTACTGATTTTTTTAAAAATTAATCTTGTATCTGGCCACTTTGCTGAAGGTGTTTATCAGCTGTAGGAGTTCTCTGGTGGAATTCTGGGGGTCACTTATGTATACTATCATATCATCTGCAAATAGCAATACATTGAATACTTCCTTTCCAATCCCTATCCCCTTGATCTCCTTTCATTGTCTTATTGCTCTAGCTAGAACTTCAAGTACTATATTGAAGAGATTAGAGAGAGTAGGCAGCTTTGTCCTGTCCCTGATTTTAGTGGAACTGCTTTGAGTTTCTTTCCATTTAGTTTGATGTTGGCTATTGGCATTGGCTTGTTATATATAGCCTTTATTATGTTTAAGTATGGAACTTATATCTTTGATCTCTCCAAGACTTTTATTATAAACAAGTGTTGAATTTTGTCAAAGGCTTTTTCTGCATCTAATGAGATGACCATGTGAATTTTTTTCCCCTTTAGACATGTGTATGTGGTGGATTCCATTGATGGATTTCATATGTGGAATCATCCCTGCACCCCTGGGATGAAGGCTATTTTATGGGGGATGATATATTTGATGTGTTCTTGAATTTAGTTTGTGAGTAGTTCATTGAGTATTTTTCCATCAGAGTTCATGAGTGAAATTGGTCCGAAATTCTCTTTCTTTGTTGAGACTTTATGTGGTTTAGGTATCAGGGTTTGGTAATGTTCCTTCTGTTTCTATTTTGTGGAATAGTTTGAGGAGGGTTGGTATTAGTTCTTTAAATGTCTTGTAGAATTCTGTGCTAAAATCATCTGTCCCTAAGCTTTTTCTTTTTCTTTTTCTTTTTTTTCTGGGGGGGGGGACACTTTTTATGCTTCTATTTCATTGGGGCTTATAGAACTGTTTAAACTGTTTACCTGATAAGTGAAATCTACCAAGAAAAATCATTCTTTTGGTTTTCTTTTCCTTTTTAGATTCTCACATTTTGGGTAATACAGGCTTTTGAAGTAAGACCTAATGATTCTTTGGATGTCCTCAGTGTCTGTTATGTGCCCCTTTTCACTTCTGATTTTGTTAATTTGGGGACTCTCCCTCTGCCTTTTGGTTAGTTTGGCTAAGGGTTTGTCTATCTTGTTGATTGTCTCAAAGAACTGCTTTAATTGCACCCCATAAGTTTGGGTATGCTATGCTTTTATTTTCATTGAATTCTAGAAAGTCTTTAATTTTTTTTCTTTATTTTGTCCCTGACCAAATGATCATTGAGTATAAAGTTGTTCAGTTTCTATGAGTTTATAGGCTTTCTGTTGTTTCTGTTGTTGAGTTTCTGCTTTAATCCATGGTGGTCTGATAAGATACAGGGGATTATTTCAGTTTTCTTGTATCTGTTGAGATTTGCTTTGTGAACAAGTATATGGTCAACTTATTTTCAGAGGTAATATCTATCTTTATTGCTGAGGTGTGTTTTTTGTATGTGGCAAAATGACAGGTCCTGTTTTAGCATCCATTCTGTTGTAGCTTTTTATTGGGGAGTTAAGGCCATTGATATTGAGAGATATTAATGAACAGTAGTTGTTAATTCCTGTTAATTTGATGGTGATGAGAGAGAGAGAGAGAGAGAGAGAGAGAGAGAGAGAGAGAGAGAGAGTGCAAGAGAGCACATTTTTCTTTTGGTTTTGTAGATGTGGGGTTATTTATTTCCTGTGTTGTTCTGGGTAAAGTTAGCCTCCTTGAGTTGGAGTTTTCCTTCTAGTATCTTCTGTAAGGCTGGATTTGTGGATAGGTACTGTTTAAACTTTTTTTTTTCATGGAATATCTTGTTTTCTCCATCTAAGGTGATTGTAAATTTTGCTTAGTATAGTAGTCTGGGTTGACATCTGCTGTCTCTTAGTGTCTGCATGACATCTGCCTAGACTCTTCTGGCTTTCATAGTCTCTGTTGAGAAGTCATATGTAATTCTGATAGGTTTGCCTTTATATGTGACTTGGCCTTTCCCCCCGCAGGTTTTAATAGTCTCTCTTTGTTCTGTTCACTTAGCATTTTGATTGTTCTCTGGCAGGAGGATAGTCTTTTCTGGTCCAATCTATTTGGTGTCTGTAAGCTTCTTGTTTGTTTATAGGGGTCTCTTTTTTAGGTTGGGGATGTTTTCTTCTATGATTTTGTTGAAAATATTTTCTGGGTCTTGGAGCTGGGAGCCATTGGAAACTTTTTAGATTTCATGTTTTCTTTTACTGATATATTGGTTTCTTCAGTTGTATCTTCTACACCTGAGATTCCCTCTTCCATCTCTTGCTTCCTGTTGATGATGTTTGTGTCTATAATTCTTGTTCTCTTCCCTAGGTTTTTCATCTCCAGGATTGCCTCAGGTTATGTTTTCTTTATTGCTTCTATTTCCATGTTTAGATCTTGAATAGTTTTATTCATTTCCTTCTCTCATTCGATTGGATTTTCCTGTATTTCATTGAAGGATTTATTTTATTCTTTCAGTTCCTCTATCATTTTCATAACATCAGATTTAGCATTGTCTTCTTGTGCTTTAAGTGTGTTAGGGTATCCAGGGCTTGCTGAAGTAGGATGGCTGGGTTCTGGAGGTGCCATATGGCCCTGGATTTTGTTGCTTGTGTTCTTATGCTGTCCTCTAGCCATCTGGTTGACCCTGGTCTTAGTAAGTCTGTTGGTGCCTGATGGTAGTAGGCCTCTAGGATTGTAGGTAGAGCTGGTAGTCCCAGGTGGCGGCAGACCTCTGGTTTTCCTTGGTGGTAGTAGGCTTCCAGAGATACAGGGAGAACTGGTAGTCTCTGATGGCTGCTGGTCTCTAGGATTGCAGGTGGAGATGGGGGTCCAGGAAATGGGGTGTGCTGGGAGCTGTTAGACCCTGATGATTATTTCTCTCTGCTGCTCCCTGATGTTTGGTGCTGTTTCCTGACAGCTGCTGGTATCCAGGACTGTTGTTACCTGATGTTTGCCTGTCTCTAGGACTGCATATGGTGATGTGGCCCAGGAAATGGAGTGTGCCCAGGAGATGGAGAGCAGAGCACACTGTGAGGAGGGGGGCTCTGGCACAGATTACCCAAGGTAGACCACTTCTTATCTGTCAGGCACTGTTGTTTCCTGGTGGCTTCTGGTCTCTGGGATTGCAGGTGGGGTAGAGTCTGGTTCCAGGAGATGGACCATCCATAGGAGCTGCAGCACCCTGCCAGCATGGGACTCTGAAGGCTACGGGATGATTGCACCTCTGCATCAAGGCTCTAGTAGGCCAAAAGTTGCCTGTTGTCTGACATCAGCTGCTGTCTGATGGCTACCTGCATCCAGGACTGCAGATGAGGATGGGGCCCAGGAGATGGAGTGTGCCCAGGAGATGGAGAATGGAGCAAACTGGCGTGGGGCGGAAGGGGGGAGGATTTGGCACAGACGGTCCTCCAGAGCACACTGAGCCTCTCAATTTGTCAGGTTTTGTTAAACTTTTTCGATTATAACAACATATTTGGAGGAAGATAGGAGCGTCGGTATTCAGGGATTATTAGAGAGTTGTGAAGAGGTACAACCCCTTTGCAGAGCATACTGACAATATCAGTCTTGAAATATAGGTCCTGTTTATAAGGAGCAGAGAGTGGCTATTTCAGTAGGACTCTCATTCACACACTGAATAAGCACTTTATCCTAGCAACCACTCTACCCCCTTTCCTGTGTAAAACGCAATGCATTCTGGGAATATTTACTTTAAATATTTCTACTCAACAATGGTGCCGTTTGAAACAACCACAATCATTGATCTTAGACAAGCAGTCAACTGCATCCTGTGCCCCACCTACTTGTGAGGTCTAAGTGCTAAGGAGAAATCTTCCCTCAGACTGGCATTCACAGCTCCTGGATGGAAAGCGCATCTCAAAGTAGTGAGACTCTCAGCTGAAGCTTGGCTATGTGGGCTTCCTGAAAACACCCGCAGATGCAAGGCAAGGAGATCTAGTGTTTGCCCTGCAGCCAAACTTCGTGGCACTGAGGAGCCTTAATCAACTATGAGCTCCTTCTGTAGTGTGTACACTTAGATCACTCTCAGTTTATAGCAATATAGTTTGTATTCACAAAGGAGCTCATCTCATACATTGTCTGTACATTGAAGCCAAGCCTGTGTGGTCTAATAAGCTCTCTCTCTCCATCTCTGTCTCTGTCTCTGTCTCTCTCTGTCTCTGTCTCTCTCTCTCTGTCTCTCTCTTTCTCTCTCTGTGTGTGTGTGTGTTTGTATGTGTGATAATGACTCAGTTAAAATAGCACATTTTTATTGCTCACTCAATGCACATGTGGGGCTGTGTTTGCTAATACAAGGATCAAAATGTAAAAGGAAATGGGCGAAACTAAGCCATGGCTTTATGGGTGTGTGGCAGAGCTGAGGCCCACTGTTTTACAGTGGCTTATACCATCTGGGGTCAGTGTGAGCATTGAAAGTAAGTACCTGAAGGTGCAGATTTAGGAGGTAACCCTTCACCCAAAGAGGAAATAGTATATTAAGAGCCAGAGTGTGCGCCACTTTATTGCCACCATTAGGACTTACTTTCTCCCATCATTAGATTGTTGTTGATTACAATTAGGAATCTTATTGCTTTGAAATGATCTTTTTTATGACCTTGTGGCAGTTTAAAGGTGATACCTCATTGATTAAATAGGTTTTAGTTCATGCTTCCTTTTACTTAATGAGCTGAAAACATATTATCATGATTTACACATAAAAATCATGCTGAAAAGCATGTGGCATTCAGTAGAATATGTGTGTTTAAGTAGAATTAAATTAGTTCTGAGAGTTATGAAAGAAATCTTGCATGCCTTCCAGTGAGCTGTGCTTCATACCGAGGTGGACAGGAAATGAGCCAGCACGCAGAAGGGAACCGACTGGCAGACGCGTTCCTCGCTCCTGCGTGCTACTTGTTTCTGGGTTCCGTTTGGCTGGTACAGTCACTGCCATTTCTTTGCATCCAGTGGCCCACCTCTATGGTGAGACTGATTTCCAGGTGTCTTCCTATGCTGTATAATGTGAGGTTTGAAACGAAGTGGTAGACTGTGATTTCTTTTCAGATATGTGTAAAACACCATTACAGAAAATTTGGGGGTTGGGAGGATGCCATTGATTTTTCCTTTGCCTAATATTTGCTGTCAAAAATTGTCTGGGGTGCTGGGGAGAGATGGCTCAGCATGTAAGAGTGCTTACTGCAGAGACATGAGGACCTGTGTTTGGGCATGTAAAAGCTGGTCATGAGTGCCTGCCTGTAAAATACCTGTATCTAACTGAGCGCTTACCCCAGGACAAGAATAATGAGATAAGGTTTAGTAAAAGGTTCTGTCTCAGGGATGTAAGGGAGGGGAGGTCGTAGCAAAATACCCAGTGTCCTCCTTTTCTCCCCACACAAGCACATAGGTGTGCAAACAATCTCAACACACACACACCTACACACACACACACACACACACACACACTCTTGCAGTTCATCAGCATGCTTTCTATCTCTCGCCAGCCTCGTCTGAGATTCAGTCTACAGCCCAGACTACACTCTTGTGCATTAAAGTTATCTGTTTAATTTGACCATCACAGTTTCTGCTATAAGATCCTATGTAGCAGGGACTGATCCTTGTTCGTTTTTTATCATCAGTGCGTAGATCAAACCTGGCACGTGGTAGGTGTGTGATGAATAATTGGTGAGTGCATGAATAAGTTGGCCAGGTCAGCTTAATGAGGGGCAGGGGAGATGGCTCATGGGCAAAGTGCTTGCTACACAGCTTGAGACCCTGAATTCAGATCCGCAGCACACAGAATAGTGCGTGCAGCTTTAAATGTCTGTAACCCCGGAACTGTAGAGGGGGTTAAGACAGGAGGCTTGTCGTAGAAGGTTTGCCACTTGCCAGCCTAACCATCAACTGACTGCAGTTCAGTCAGAGACCCTGTTTCAAGGGAATAGGGTGGAAAGTGACCAAGCAGGACACCCGAACCCTCCCCTGGCATCCACTTGAGCATATAGACATGTGGGTGTACACACATGTGCATCTACTGCATGAACACACACAGATGAATAGCTCGATAGCCGTTAAGCTATTGGGTTATCATTCCTCAGTCCCTCGTAGACCCAGGCTCCACCTGAAGAGCTTTAACAGCCAGCGGCAAAGCCGTGTGCAGGTCTGCAGTGGAGGAAGGCTGCACTCACGGGCATCCAGCTGCAGCCCTGACCCAAGAACAGGAATAAGAAACAGCCCCAAGTTTCACGAGCTCCGTTACTTTTTCTCAGATGAGCACAAGATGAAGACGCCTTAGCTTATGCAGGGATTTGGGGAAAGGAGACAAGGGAACGCAGTATGAAGAATTCTAAATGCCAAGCTGGAGAAATGGCTGAGCACTTAAGACTGCAAACTGCTCTTCAGAGGACCTTTCAGCGTTTGGTTCCCAGCACAATGTCAGGTGGCTCACAACTACCTGTGACTCAAGCTGCAAGGGATTTTTTGCCCCCTGCTGGACTCTTTTAGCATTGCACAGCATTCTCGGGTGCATGCACAAGGGTATGCGCGTGCGTGCATGCACACCGCGCACACACACACGCACACACTCACGATCCTAATGACACATCTCTTTTGCTACTATCCAACTCTTTTGCTGATGGAAAAAAAACATAGGTAAGACATACAAGGCTGGAGAGATGGCTCAGTGACACAAGAGCCTGCTGCACAGGCATGAGGACCTAACTCCACCTCCAGAAGCAGGTTTTAGATGCCAGGTGTGACAGCTCTTGTTAGAAAGCAAGCACGGAGGAGCAGAGCAGCCAGACAGCCTAGCTGAATTAGGGACATCCAGGTTCAGAGAGAGACCCTATCTCCAACAAAGGGAGGAAAGTGACCAAGGAAGTCAATCTCTGGCTTTCACTTGTACATGTACACACATGCAGACCCATGAACAAAGACACACATGTACACACACAGGAAATCTGATGAACCCTTGTTATTTTAAATTAGGAATGAAAGACAGCCATTGCTACTGGGAGCTAAGTGTATAGACAAATGGCTGTCAATCCACAAAACATACCCTGTATGTAAAATAACAATAATAATTAATAATAATAATAATAACTTTTAGTATCTGAGATTCTCATGGAGTATGTCTTGTTTTCATCTGTGCAGCACAGCCCCATGTTCCCCACGTTCTCAGGATTCTGAACTCCTATAATCACTGCATTTTGTATTATTTCTAAAGCATAACACTCCTACTTGGTGCTAAGATACTTTAGGAAATGAAAGATTGCTTTCCTCCAAGCTTTTCAATAGCATTATGGTACAAGTTCAAGAGTTCTAGGCAAAGCCTTAAAAAAATTAAAAAGAAATCCAAATGTTAATCCATAAATATGAAACCTCCCTGTGACCTTTCCTCCCCCCAAGGTCTGGAGTTACTAATGGGGTTAGGATTTCAACGCTTAATGGGGCTCTGTGCATCTGTGTTTTGTATGCATGGAACTCAGTGTTCGGTTTAATAAGTGGTTGACATTGGTGATGTCCCTTAATTTGCTTAAATCTAATTGGCTCTTTTATCAGTCAAACCTGTATGGATTAGCAATTGATCAGAAGGGGTCAGCCATGACTCTGCATGTAGTTAAATGGTGGAGGCACCCGCTAAGGCCACGGTGGCCGGATAATAAGCAGAGGATGAACAAATGAAGTTAAAGGCGGAAGGCAACGGCGCTCCCAAGTTCTGCGGGATCTTCAAGTTCAGAACAAAGGCATTATGGAGTGTATAAATTTTAAATACACTGCATTTTGCCTCCAGACTTAAACCTTTTTTTTTTTTCCAGATGAACTGAAATCTTGTCTGAAACTGTCTTTGTTACATCAAAGACCTACTCAGAGAGCGGAGAGGGACGGAAGAGGCATAAAAGGGCATAGTTTAAAATGATTACTGACACACTTCATACTGACGAGCTATAGCTGGATTGTTTTTTTTTTTTTTTTTTTTAATAAATGTTTCATGTTTTTCCAGAAGGAATTGTTTTCTTCTGTTTACCTAAATGGCTTCAACGTAAGCACGGAGGGAGCTCAGAACCACCCGTGCTGCTAAACCCCGTCCAGTTTTCTCAGGCAATAAATAATTGGTGATTTCAACTTTTCAACTGATTAGAATTACTACAACTTAGAAGCTCCATTAAAATATAAGGCTCGGGAGGCCATTGTTTTCTGAAGTGTGTTCTCCAAAAAGGGAGGTGGCTACAAGTGGTTCATCCTTAGGGGTCTTCCCATCGCCCTTCCCCTCCTCACCTGACACAACAGTGAGAGTAGTGGAATCCACTCGGGTTAGCGCATACATCATAAAAGTAGACTGTGGAGTTGCACAAATATGGATCTAAATCCACCTCTGACAAGCGGGCTGAGTTGACATGGGCACACGCCCAGTGCACCTCACCCTCAGTTTTCACATCTGTGAATTGGGCTGCCTGAGGATTCCCACCTCATAGGATTGCCTGGCAGATACCTCAACAATATGCTCATTTGCATATGGAGGGACCATCCAGTGCTTGCTTCCTGCATTGCTCCATTGCATCCATGTTTTACTTGCATGTATGTCTGTATGTGTATCACATGCTTGTCTAGTGCCAGCGGAGATCAGAAGAGGGTGTCAGAGTGCATTGTTGTAGTTATTTCACCAGTATGGCCCAAACATTCGGTGCCCATTTGTTGCTGTTAATTTTCCAGTATGGCCTAATAATATTTATTATCATACCCACAATTATTATTATGACCATATTTTTCTAACCCGCTAGCAATCAATCAAGACACAGACACTTGTTATATTTTAAAATAGCCTTAGTTAACGTGGGGCAGGGCAGATATTAATCCCCTGAACTACTTCCTATAGTGGGGCAGGTATGGAATCCCTGCCCTAATCCTATGCCATCTGGTTCTAATAATTACTATCAAGCTACCTCCCATCCATAATCCCAAATACTTGCTAATGTTCTTCATCTGGGCCAAATCCTCCATCCACACCAGCCATGAGCTTCTCCTCCACCTAACCCATGATGGCTAAACCTTCGTCTCATCTTCCCCATCGCGTCTCTCTCCTTCCCAGGATTCTCTCCGTCTCTCCAAGCCTGGGAAGCTATTTGATTTGCCCTGCCCAGGTGTGATGTCCTTTTATTGGTCAAATAGGTTAGGCTCTAGGCAAGGTACAGGTGGGGCACAGAGACAGCAAGCAGTAATTAGCATAAAAATACATCAGCCCAACCTCTAACAATTTCCCTTTTCTGTCTAAATAAAAGGCCATTTTTTTAAAAATATACAATAAGAACAATTTTGAAAAATTATAGAAACCAATAGGTAAGACTTAAATATATAATGTCTAATCAAAAGGTATTTGGAAACTTTGAAGAAACTATTATCTATTCTATCTTGGTGGGTCTAAAGTTTTGAACCTAAATCAGTATCTATTAAAGCTTATAGCTATCAACCTAAAAATATCTATCTCTTCTTGACTCCTAAACAACTAAGTTTAATTTTAAAACTATCTGGTTTTCAACCCCATCAGAGACTTGAGAAGGAATTAATTTAATTGCTTGAGTAAGCAGGAAATACAGGTTAGCATCTTCCAAAATGAAAAAAAAAAAAAATGGCAGAGACAGTTTGTTGCCTGAACAGTCACCCAAAACTCTCTCTAACATTGAGGCATAATCTTCATCCTTCTGGCCCAATATATGTGACAGAAATAATTTGTGAAATAGGAACTATTGAGGACTTGTTCAACATGTCTTGGCAAAGTTTGGCTGTTAACTCTACCTGCATCCAAGCTTGCCCATTTTAGGCAAAATCTTGTCTCTGGAATATACAAGGACATTTTTGCCCAATGGCTTGTTTGCCACTTTTGAAGCCATCTCCTAAGGAAGTTCTTCGATGCTTATCATCTTCTTTGAGGTAGACTGGGTGCTGCCAGGAGTTAACCTGTCTTATTATCAAAGAATCCTCAAAATAATAAAAACATTTTAAATGCCATATTCTGTAGGTCTCTGAGGTTTTTGAAGACCATATCTAACTATTTTACCTTATCTATCTGTAGAATCCTATCTGTTAAACCTAGGATGTATATTCCTGTACTTGACATGACCATGAGTTCAACTAACAATTGACTTGTATTACTTAATTATTCTTAACAGCCTGCAATATCACTATCAGAGTATTGGAAGTAAACCATGTATCAATTGAGTTGTATGTGCACAATACCTCATATTAGGATAGAAATATATTGTGTGAAGAATAATATTAAATTTGAATTCTATTTCAATGTATCAAACTTAAACTTATTTTGTGTCAACATACAAAATTCTATATCAATGAATTAAAATTAAGGCCTTAAGTTAAGGCATGGATTCAATAATCTACTTTTTTGTCCTATCATTCCTACTTATTTCTATATTTCCCTTTCTTTTCAACCCCTATCTCCATACCCAAAACAGAAAGATAAAGGAAAAGAGAGAAATCCCCGAGTCTAACCTCGTTTTCTCTCTGAATAAGAACAATAATAATTTATAACCAACTCCCAGTGAAAATAAACATCCATAACCTAAGAAAACAACCAAAAACAACCCAAACCCCCCTTAAGGGAAATGGGGTGTCTTTCTCTTAATGTTTCTTCAGGCTGATTTGGGATGAATAATATCTATGTAGGGGCCCAAATAAAATTGGGGCAAATGGTTAAACAAGCTAGGAATAGTATTTGTGGTCCAGTCTCTAAATGTTGAGAAATCCCAGGCTTAATATTACTCCTGTGTAGGACAGTCTGAAATGCTGGACCAATTCGTATCAGGAGCCTTCTCTGAAACTGTCCTTTTCTGGTGAGGAACAACAACGAAGCACTTGGGGCTGGAGCATGAAGGATGCAGGATGTCAGCATCCAGCACGCTAAGAGGAATGAATCCTGTCAGGTCTGATCCAGTGTCAGTGTGTAGTTCTTTAATTCTGAAAACATATAATTTCTCACAAGCATTATACAGGCCTAAAACTATGAATAAAAATTAGGTGTGCAGGATGCAGAGAACAATTAAGGCTGGTTCTCTGCTCTTTGTATGAGCAGAAGAAAGACATCTGTAAATTTTCATTCATGCCATAGGAAGAACGGCAACTAATAATAAATCATGGGGATTCGGTAACCAACGAGAAGCTTTGGCTGTGCATAGACATTCATGTCTCAGCCAGTCTGAGAGCTATTCCCATGTAGTGGGATTAGCAATATAAGTTACCTGCTTGTTCTGCAGTTTGAATTCATGTAAGTGTAGACTGACTTAAGCTAGCAGTGTATCTTTTCATCAAGGTCTGTTTCATTTTGACCTCTTTCAAAGAGGAAGTATAACAACACCATTACCAATGAGCATACAATCATTATCATATTGAAATAAAAACAAGATTGTAGAGTTCTAAATGCCCGCCAGGCATTTCCTGAGAGAAAGTTTCCCATTTTAGAGATAGGCTGGTTACCCTGAGCAAAAGAAAAGGCATTAACTAAGCCTTAAATTAACTTTATAAAACTCCCATTTTATTTTACAGTTTATGCGTACCGTAGGCATCTTGTATCTGTCTTCTTACATTTGTTGTGGGTGTTTTTGCCTCATCCCTTCTCTCCATAGGGGATGGATGCTTTCATCTTTTAAGAAAATATGAATTGTAGCCTTTGAGTTTGGGGGACCTAACTAGGCTGACGTGTACTTTGTCACCTGTAAGTCCTCTGTGTCTCTTTGCACCTGGTGTGACCACTACCTGTCCCCTGTGAAAGTGACTCATGTTTTGAGAGATAAGCCGCTGCCAGATCGTTGACACTTCAACTTAGCATAAAAGGCTTTTGACATGGGAGGCATGCAGCTTGCATGTCTGTCTCCCCGCCCAAACTTGGTCCTCACATTGACCAACAGAACATTTCTCTTAGGCCAATTACCCTTTGGGACTAGTTCTCTGTGGAAGTTCCACTTTTAAGGAGATTGGCTGGCCTTTTTAGAACAGTGACATCATTTCTCCTTACATAAACCTAAGGTTGATTTGTATCCATCCTTTAGATCAGCAAGAACATATAATCCATTATTAAGAAAAAAGAACTTACATGGTAATTTTAAGGAAAACTTTGTCATTTTGAATACTAGACTTCCTGTGGAGAGTAGGCTGTCTACAACTCAGTCTTTGTCTCTATTGTGTTGGGATTAAGGGCATGTGCCACCACCACCCTGCTCAACTATTTCATCTCAATTCCAGTCAAAAATCTTTAGAAATCTCAAGCAAAATTCAAGCAGGGAAACAACAAACTAAGTCTTGGGTCAGTTGTGCCAATTTAGGCTTCAGTTATGAAACCCCGTGCAACATTCCTTGGAATTTAGTTATTGCGATCTCTTTTTGGTGGACCCTTTCCAGAAAGAGCTGACAAATACCTTGCAGCTAAGGAGTTTTGAATCCCAGCCACTATTTACTCTATGGGGAAGGGTTTGGTTCCTTCTTCCCTTTTTGTTGCCAGTAACTTAGCCTCACATCTCTCCGCTGCTTTCTGCCCTTCTCCCTAAACGTTATTACAGAGAGCATTAAGAAGTATGGCTATGACTAAGCACATTGCATCCATAAGAGCCAAAACCAAAAAATATCCAAGAGCCTTCTGCCATGGTGCCTTGGAAAGGAACCATGACAGTCAGGTGCCTTGGAAAGGAACCATGACAGTTTTCATTCTTTTTTTTTTTTTTTTTTTTTTCTTTTTAGGTGGTTAACTTCATTTCCCAGGCCAGATTATAAGACTTCCAGGCTCCTAGTTCTGCCCCTCTGCTCTCTAAGAGTTGAGCTCACAGACAGCCAGGAGCAGCATCTGTGAAATGTTCTGGCCCATGGGTGCTCTCAGAGAGCTATTCCTGCTGCCAGACAAGGACAAAACCTGTCTTTTAAGGGTGTGGATACTTGAATTTAGTTGGGCGCCAATTCGTTGCAGTTATTTTACCAGTTTGGCCTAATAATATTTATTATTAGGCCTATAATTATTATCACGGTGGTATTTTCTATCCCACTAGCAATCAATCAAGACAGACACCTGTTATATTTTAAAATAGCCTTAGTTAACCTGGGACAGGGCAGATATTAATCCATTGAACTACCTCCTATAGTGGGGCAGGAATGAAATCTCTGTCACAATCCCATGCCATCTGCTTCTAATAATTTCTACCAAGCTACCTCCCATCCATAATCCCATATACTTGCTAATGTTCTTCATCTGGACTAAGGCTCCATCCTTGCCGGCCACGTGCTTCTCCTCCGTCTAACCCATGGCGGCCTTCCTTCTTCCTCCCTCTCCTCTGGTCTCTCTCTCCCAAGATTCTCTCTGTCTCCTCTAGCCCTGGAACCTTAGCCACGCCTATATGATTTGCCCTGCCCAGGAGTGATGGTCTTTTATTGGTCAAATAGGTTAGGCTCTAGGCAAGGTACAGGTGGGGCACAGAGACAGCAAGCAGTAATTAGCATCAAAATACATCAGACCAACCTCCAACATTCCATAGAACTGAAGTAATGCCTTGTTTTGAGCACCATGTGGGTACTCAGAAGGGAACCAGAGTCCTCCACAAAGGCTGTACATGCTCTCAATTACTGAACCATCGCTCCAGTCCCAAGCCCTCTCCATTTCAAAACAATGGTGTGCAGCCATCTAAAACTTTGAAAACAGAATTTATTAGACTTTTCCTTAAAGGCGATACAAGAAAATCTTTTGTACCAGAAAAATTAATATGGACATTTCCTTTTGGTGTAAAGATCAAGAAATCTAGGTCAATAAAATCATGTCTAAAATGTGTATAACCCAGGGGCCAGGGGGATGGCTCGGTAGGTGAAAGCACTTAGCTCGGTGACCCAAGTTCAATCCCTGGGGCACACATAAGAAGCCGGATGCAGTAGTGCACATGTGCCATGTCCTATTGGTCCTTCAGCAAGATGGAGGTGTAGACAGAAGAATCTGTCAGAAGCTCACAGGCAAACTAGCCTGGAGTACCAGCTGCAGCATACGGTGCAGGAACAGAAGCAACAAAATAGAAGTGACTCCTGTAAATTGTCCTCTGAGCAGCACACACATGCCCCAACATACAAACACGATAGATAGATAGATAGATAGATAGATAGATAGATAGATAAGATAAAGTGTATAATTCAGTATATAAAGGAACAACCTGTGTTCCTTTCATGTGTGGGTGATTTTTAAAAAATATTTTCTTTCTAAAATCTGGAACTTCTACCTATTATTTCTTTTTTTTTTTAATTCTGCTACAGCTATCAAACATGTATGGGCTGCAAAGTGAGGAACAATGTTTGGTTTGTAAATTTTTGTAGCCCAAATGGCTGAGACAAAGTTTGTGTTGCCCAGGTGAAGAAGCTGAACATGCTGCAGCCATTACGACATGTACAACAGACTTGAGCCTTGTCTTTCCTGTCTCCGTGTCTTTTGTCTGGATAATGATTTTTCAGGGTTTAAAATTAGAGTGAAGCCGTCCAAATTATTCATCTTAACTCTTGTCAACACTGCCATCACAGTATAGAACAAATATTATTAATTCTTGAAATCTTGAGGTCTTTGTATGTGGTATCTAACTTTGTTTTAATCACCATTTTCAATTAGTTGTTGCAACGGATAGACAATTCATTAGGAAGAGCAATTAAAACAGGACTTTAAAAAAATACAAATAGAGGTTGAGTATAATTCAACTCAGAGCATGTAACTAAATAGTAATATTGCACGTTATTAAATATTTACCTACAAGTTTTTATATAGAGCCAGTGGCTTGCTTAGGAAGCTAGTTAGTCATTTGTAGGTCTAGTATCCTTATTCCAAAAACTATATATGGCCATAGTGCATAGTTCATGTTTCCCACTTCTAAAGTTAAAGCAGAACAAGTTGAAGCTGGTAAGAAGGCTTGCTGCTCACCTTTTAGAGGCCTGAAGTTGGGTTTGTAGCACCCATATTGGGCAGCACTCAGCCACCTGTCACTCCAGCTCAGGGAATACAATGCCCTCTTGTGGCCTCTGTGGACACTGCACACACTTGTGCTTGCATGCATGTGCCCCACGCCACCCCCACACTCACACACACACACACTCCTAAAAACTACAAATAAAGTCTTTAATAGGGAAACAAAAAAATATAAGGATAATTAACTGTAACCTAATTACAAGAGGTTTTTTTCTTTTGTTTTTACAACCTCATACAATTCTGACAGGATAGTTTGACTAAATCCTAATTTTACATTTCCTGCAACAATTATTTCTTTGTAGAAACAAGTTTCTGTTATCCTCATTATTTAGGTGATGTTTAATTAAGTTATAAAATTACACTGAGGAGCACATCTGACATTAACACTTTTGGTAAAATAAAACTGTCTCTCAGTGACTGTGTAATTCTATTGGTGTCAGTCGAATTTTTTGCCTTTGAGCTCAAAAGATAATTAAATATCCCTCTCCGTGCCTTGCAGAAGAAATGGAAAACATGTATTAGTCTAGAAAATCAGTTAAGAAGGGTGAATGAAAGAGTGTCTGCTGTTTAAGAGGAGGAAGTGAGCCCATGGGGTGGGACGCCCTGCTCTTCCAGCACCCCTCCAAGCAGCACAATTTCAGGAAGAGCTGCTTGTCAGGTCCTGGGGACTCCCACTTTAAAAGACGACAGAAATCCTGGATGTTTTCCTTCAGTTGACCAGGACCTGAGTCGGAGACTCCTAATGTAATTTGTTCACTTGAACCTATTTTCTCCTTCACTTAAAAAATTGTGGTTGTTTATTTATTTACTTATATTTGTGTGGAGGTGCATACAAGGGCACACATGTAGAGGTCAGAGGGCAACACAGGCAAGCAATTCTCTCCATCCACCCTGTGCTACCTGGGAAGAAATGCCGACGGGCAGGCGGGTCACTTTTTTTTACCCATTACCTTCCATTGCTTTTTTTTTAAAGAAATGATTGAGCTGTTTTTCCTATATTTTAACTTCAACTCAAACCCCGTTCTAGAGCCTGGGAGCTCAGCAGATTGTACGTAGCATTACAACAGCAAGCGCCTAATGCAAGCCCATGCCTGTAGGTATTTCTTCGTAATACGGCTACTTAAAAACAAACAAACAAACAAACAAATAAAAACCTGATAGTTTTCAGAAAAGTCGGGCTGCCCCTCCCCTGCTCAAACATCTCCTCAGCACGTACTTACTGTTCCCCTCTTTCTGTTGTTGTTTTTTTTTTGTTTTGTTTTGTTTTGTTTTGTTTTGTTTTTTTGGTTTTTTGAGACAGGGTTTCTCTGTGTAGCCTTGACTGTTCTGGACTCACTTTGTAGTCCAGGCTGGCCTCGAACTCACAGTGATCCGCCTGCCTCTGCCTCCCGAGTGCTGGGATTAAAGGCGTGCGCCACCACGCCCGGCTGTTCCCCTCTTTCTGATACACAACCATCCACCTTGATTTATTTGCAGTATTTAAGTAGATGCTTCCACATGGAAGGGGCCACAGTACGTCTTAAAACATGAAAGAGTTCAAAGGGATGGAAATGTAAAAAGTCAACCGGAGAGTTGGAAACAGGCCTAAGGAATGGGCTAGCATGGTATATTACAGTGTTCAGAAGGTGGAAGGAAAGATGAAATTAACCACCTTTTTGTAATATAAGAGCTTCAATGAACACATAGGATAGCGCTGAATGTTCTTTAAAACAACACACTCCCACATAAACAGATGGCTCGTCCTTGCCTTCAGTATATTAAAAACCACACAATTTATATTACACCCAGTTCTTATGAATCTTTAGAATAGTTGTGCATAATGTTTCCCTTCTGTGTATATCTTCCAAATGTGCTGCCATTTTTTTTTTTTCTCCTGGGGGAAAAAAATCTCAACCCATGCAAGGTAATAAAGTAGGTCAACTCAGCAAATAAAATGTACTTAAATTCTTAATAAAAATAGTGAGCTTTTCAAAACACATGCACCCCCGGCCTAGCTTTATTCATGTTTTCTCCTAAATGTTTTATTAGAGTAGAGCCATGGTGTTAATGCCTGTCTTAAATATGAGCTCACATGCCTCACTCAAATTCTTACCTTTGGCTTTCTAAAATGGGTAGTTTCCCTGTGCTAGTCATGTGTGTGTGTGTGTGTGTGTGTGTGTGTGTGTATGTGTGTGTGTGTATGTGTGTGTGTACACTCACATACACATTTATAAAATTAAATATCCCGAGCCAAAGGAGGGGGATATATTTTCCCTGCTACAGTTTGTGAAGTTTCCTTTACTTTGTATGCTGATTATCTTGACAGTGAACTTGCTGCTTATAAAAACACTGTAGAAAGGCACAAACTTCTGAGCTGTGGAGAAGAAGAAGGAACTTTGAAGTGCACTTACCCAGCTCTCAATAAGCCTCTAGCCAAGAGCTGGCAGCCTTGCACATTTGCATAATACTCTCCTGTGGTTTACATAGACACACACGCCCCCTCCCACACACACACAATTAAGTACTATCTTTAGAGCATCCTGGGGCAAGGCAGAGGGACCAAAAAAAAAAAAAATAATTAAATGAAAATCACAGTTTTTTTTCCTGCTGTACCAAGGGAGAAAGATGGGAGGTATTGCCTCTCTGAGTGTCATTGATATTAAAAATCACATTTTTAAAAGGAATAAGTACAATTCTCCTGTCTGCATTTCATCTTGAAAGAAAGGTTTATCTTTAACTTTAAGGTTAAAAAAAAATATCATGTCGATGTGATGGCTTCACTGTCTTAAGTGAAACTGGAAATTTTATTTGAATTCCTCGAGTGCCCTGAAGAAATGTTGCCTTTATTTCTTAGAAAATAATATTATTCTTTTCATCTTCGTCGTCTTCTTCTTTTTTTTTTTTCCATAGAGCAGCTCCATGCCTGGCTTGCATAAAATCTTGTGAGCATGTACCCACCTGTGTATATATTCCTAGAATCTGAGGCCAATCCTTAACAGAGCTGAGACATTTGAAGGGCTCCTTGCAATCTCTTCTTCAACAGGTTCCATGAGTGGGAAGAGACCACCCACGTGGACCCAAAGCTTCTAGAGTCCATTCTTAATGGAAAGTCAGCCATGGTGGGCACACTCAGTCCAACCAGTGTGCCATTGTGATTATGAACTGATTTGTGCAGAGGAAGCTTCAGTAAGTGGGTGGCAATTGTCCAACAACAACAACAAAAAAAAAAACCTGAGAGCACGTGGAGCACGTAGAGAGGCTCTCCTAAAAGACCGATTGACTAGTGCAGGAAGCCACAGCTGGCCCTCACACTCCTGCGATGGCTTCCAGGGCTCTGCACCAACTTTGCTCCTTACTGCGATGGACGGTGTCCTATCTAGCAGAATGCAATTTATGTCAAAGACAGAAAAAAATGGCTGAATGATGAGGGGTGCAGAGCGGACTCAGGGTTGGGGTTCACCCTCTCGCTCTCAGAATTTGTGGGGTCTCTATGCACAACATCCCACCCAATATGTGGCTCCCCTTCCGTTTCCAGTTATCTGGGGTCAACTGGGGTCTGAATTGTTAAAATAGAAAGTTCTAGAAGTAAACAATAGATGAGTTTTAAATTGCCTGCTCCTCTGACCAGCGTGATGACGCCTCATGCTGTCTAATGCCATCTTTGGTCCAGTGTTTCCACCATGTTTACTGAACCCAGACGCTATTTCCTTATTACCACCTCGGTTACCAGATCAACTGTCCCATTCTCACAGGGCTGGGTTCAGGCCACCCACCGTTTATTCAAAGGACAGGAGTAGGGTTGTTGGCAATTAGGGTATGCTGCCTCAGAGTTGTAATGTTTTCCCTTTAGGTGATAAAAAGCAGATATTATCAGCTCAATGTGTAAATAAAAAGAAGTTACAATGCTGAGATTGCTAAAAATCTATGATAAGAATAATCAGCGAAATTAGGGAGAGAGGACTTTCCTGCTGTTTTGCTGTACGTTGGTTTGCAATCCCTTGCTGTGTCTCATTTATTCATTCAGCTCCGTGGAAGATGAGGGCACAGATAAAGCACTGTTACATAAAGTCCTCTAGTCTGAGGTTGACTTATCTCCCGGTGTATCTCGGAACACATTGCTCTCAGCGAGGAAGGGCTACACGGTCATGTCCTCAGGGAATGATGGTGGCTTTTTACTTTTTCCTTCTTGCACAACCTGCCTTCATTTTTCCTGTGGCTACAGGGACATGGGGTCCACTGTTTTGTTTCTCACAGGGGATGTGAACTCCATCAGAGCTATGAAAGGAAGCAGTTTACCCTACTCAGCCGAGGACATGCCACCTGCTTAAATCTCAGACTGTAAGGCTCTCTCTTGCCAGTCGTTGGCCTGAGAATGGTCTGAAAACGTAGCCATCACTGGAGGAAGCAGGGTCGTAAGAGCAAAGTGTACTGAAATTATTCCTAGGTAAACTTACTCTCTTGAGTAAACCTATCTCTGGTCACTTACACCAGCCGCACGTCTCTAGAATACACTGCTCTTTGGACTAGCCATAAATTCCTAAACAGTGTGTCCCTGACCTAAGGGTTATGAGAACTGCCTGACCACTTAGCTGCTGTCTCTGTGCCTCTGTAAACATACTGACTTGGCACAGATGTCTGCTGCTGCCTTTCTGTCTATGTCACAAGTGTGGGTTTTGTCTTTGAAAATTCAAACTGAAGGTCAAGGCTGCACCTTGCTACCCTGCTTGGGACTACTTTAATGGTGATGAAAAGTCCATGACTTATTCTGGTATCTTGCAAGTTTTTCTCTTCAGGCGCCTCATACTAGAGATAGGTTGGATGCTGGTACAAGCAGTGGCCAAGCGGAACTCTACTGAAGACTAACTCTTTGCTTGAATTTTTCTTTCATGGGAGCCAATTAATTCCTTTCGTGGTTTAAGTCTCTGAGTTGGACTTTCCTGTTTGGAACACAATGCTTGGAGGGAGGTGGACAAAATAGAGGACAGTGCCCTCGGCCTTCTTACAGACCAAACCAAGTTGGAAGGCATGACACTTGTGCCAGATTTTGTCTAAGCTCTCAGAGGAAGAAATTTTCAGAACCAAGCCTGATACAAAGTAAAACAATCACTTCTAAGACTATATGATGGCTGGCTCCCCCTGGAGGTACTCCCTTGCACTGGGGATGCTCCCTTGCCCTAGGGGTAATCCCTTGCCCTGGAGATGCTCCTTTGCCCCGGAGGTACTCACTTTCCCTAGGGGTCCTCCCTTGCCCTGGGTGTGCTTCCTTGCCTTGGGGGTGCTCCCAGCGTGACTGCGTCCCTAGTCTCCTAGGAACCTCTGTATCCACTTACATGTCTCAGTGCCAAGTTTCTCCAACAACCTTTGTTTTACTCAGCATCTAGGTTTGACCTCAATGTTCTTCGGTGACCCGAGCTTCTCATAGTTGAACTCTTAAACTGGAGCCCCATCAATACTTCCCACAGTGTGTTCCATGCCAGAGCCAGGGAACCGTCTTTACGTGATAACTTCCTCCAAGTCCAGAATATGTCTTTGCTTTTCCCTGAGTATGTGTATGTGGTGCATATGGCTGGTGTCCATCTGTTTGGATGTGTACAGGCACATATGCATATGCAGATGAGTGTTCACATGTGAGTACACATGTGTGGAGGCCCCAGGTTGACATCAGGTATTTATGTTCAGGCACATATGCATATGTAGGTGAGTGTGTACATGTGTGTACACATATGTGGAGGCCCCAGGTTAACATCAGGTATTTATGTACAGGTACATATGCATATACAGGCGAATGTGCACATGTGAGTACATGTGTGTGGAGGCCCCAGGTTGACATCAGGCATTTATCTCAATCACTGAGGAAGAATCTCTCTATTGAACATGGAGCTCACCCTTACAGCTCGTCTGGCTAGCCAGTGGTGTGTAGGTGGGTAGAAACCCAAATTCTGGTTCTGCCTCATGCTTGTTGGTTATTAATCAAGTGTTTGCACCACTGAGCCACTTTCCCAGTGCTCACCCTCCAACTACTAAACCAGATTTTCTGAGACTGAGGACCTATTCTAATGATACCCTCTGTTTCCTCCCAGCCTAGGTCAATCAGATATTCTAGTGCGGCAGCTGTGGAATCAGAACATCTTTAAAATGCCCATGAAGCAAACATGTCATGTGACCATTTTCAGAACAGTATCCCACATTTGAAATTAGGACACACAACTCCTGCAGGCAAGTAAGGCAGCCAGGTTTCCATGCCTAGCTAGATTTGAATATAGACATTCTGTCAGAGCTCCCCCACCACCACCACCACACAGTGTTCCTGAGTGGGACAGAGACAGATATCGTGGGCAGCTGGTTCCAGATGCTGAGTCCCACCTGCAGCACCAGAAAGCAACAGGCTCTGTGTAACGCACCGAGGAACACTAATCAGGCCTACATGGAGAGGCTGTCAAGGAAATCTCATCTGCTCCTGGATTCCTTCACAGAACATCTGTTATCAGGATCTCCATGTAACTAAACCCAAGTCTCTCCGCCCTGGGCTTCCTTAATGAGCATCTTGTGATTTGGTTTTATCTTTATCCCTGATCCAGGGTCTGCTGCCTATTAGACTGTAAGAGTTAAGGCTTTTCCTTCTAGAAGTTCATAAACACAACTCCACAGAGTATCTTGATGTAATTACCAGTTGCCGAGGGAACCATTAAGATGATGTAGTGTTTTATTTGACAAAAAGAGGTCTTTGATGCAGTGGTTATTTATACCATGGGAGCCCTCACTGGGTGCAGGTGTTTCTCTTTTACTCTTTTATTAGCACATATTAATTGTATAAAATAATGAAATTCATTGTGGTTTGCATACGTGCAGAAAGTGTGCTTTGATCATATGAAAACTCAGTTCTCACCAAGTCCATGACGAAACTGCTCTTCGACCTTTGTTTCTTCACAAGTTGAGGAAACGAGATCACCTTGTAACTAGGCCATTAACATCATGCAACTGTTGGTGTTCTGCTCAGGAAGTTGTCTTGGCCTGGTGGCAAGCAGGCTACCAAGAAGAGACTTGATACCCTATGAGCATATACAGGGGGAGGAGGTCCCCCTCAGTCACAGTCATAGGGGAGGGAAGTAGTGGGAAAGCGGGAGGGAGGGAGGAATGGGAGGATACAAGGGATGGCCTAACAATTTAGATGTAATATGAATAAATTAATAAAATATTAATAAATAAATAAATAAATAAATGAAAAAAAGATCATGCAACTGATGGAAAGAGAGACTAACTCCACAGGCCTGCCTAACCTCTCTTGCAGAGATGGCATACCATTTTAGCTCTGCCCATAGATGGGAGCTAAAGAAGTGATGTGACTTTACAACTGTGTCGAATCTAATTTCAAGCACATCGATCGGTTGAGTCATTGAGAGTTGAAAACCTGGAGAAGGGTCTAGAGCACATCCCTGAGTAACTCACTATGGCTGCTTTTCAGTTTATCATCAGAATAGTGAGGAAGCAATGCACAGAACTGCAGCTTACAAGCCTTGCAAAGGAGCACGGCTCAGGAGCAGGGTAGACAGCGAGGGCAACCAGCCTGGCCCGTCCATCCCCAGGGTGGTGACAAGGATGAACTCTCTACCAAGAAGTTAACCAATCTCTTTCACGTTCACCCATGAACTTCTACCACATACTCGAATTATTAAAAATATAAGATAGTTCTGGAAAAAATTTCTCAGCCTAAACGTGCTCGCCACAGAGGCCTGGCGAGCTGAGCTGATCACTGGAACCCACATAGAGGTGGAAGGGCGAATCAACTCCACAGAGTTGTCCTCTGCCCTCCGCAGACATGCCATGGCTCACTTGCCCATGTGTATACATATCATACATACACACAAAACAATACTGCGTTTGTATTTTTTAAAAATATTTTAAATTAAATGTAAAAAGATTTAAAGTCTATACATTCAGAAGAGAATGCTGAGTCAGCTTTCTGTGACCCTGCTTAGAGGGTCCTCCTCCTCCTCCTCCTCCTCCCCGTCCTTCTCCTCCTCTTCCCCCCTCCTCCTCCGCCTCCTCCCCCTCCTCCTGTGACAGCATCTTTTCTGTACTTACAGCTCATTGAACACTTCAACTGGGAATGTACTGTTCTTTCTCTGACTCGTGTGTGAAAATTTAGATTTTTCTCTTCTATTTGCTGTTGCAGAAGATGCGTGCAGGTGTTGCAGAAGTTCGTTAGAGCATGTTCAGATGCATTTACTCAGTGTTAGTATGTCACAGTGGTGTCATTATTGTTAATTGCTAACTTGTCGTCTCATTGGGCCCATATTAAGTTTCGGCTCTTCCTGTTAATTCTCTCTGTGCCTCAGAGGAAATTAGTGGATCTGATCTTCTGATCGAGCATAGCGTGTGCTCTTGAAAAGACATGCAATTTATCTCATGGAACTAACTTTTTGAAAACTTTATAAAAAAAAGTCTTTAAAAGTGTTCTTTTGTAATGACAATGGCAGATGAATGAATGGCCTTATTACTAAAACATGTTTTCATGAGAAGTTTTAACACCCTGCACCCTGGCAGAGGCATTTGCACACTGTCAAAAGTTCTAGAATTCTCCATTGGTAACTGCATCACTATGCACTCCATGGAATGGCCACACCAGTGCCCACCATGTCTTCATAAGGAAGGAAGAACACATCTTCATCAGAATCTGAATCTGGGGCCTGGAGAGACACCTGGCTTAGTGGGCAAAGTGCCTGCATACAAGCAAGAAAACCCAAGTTAACTCTTGCAGCACCCACATAAAAATGTCATCCACAAGCACAGATTCCTGTAATCCCACTGTAGTGAATGTGGAGGAGAAAGCCTTTGGGGCTCGCTGGCCAGCCAGTCTAGCCTAGTTGGCAAGGTTGGGCTCAGTGAAAGAATATATAAAAATAAATAAATAAATAAATAAATAAATAAATAAATAAATAAATAAAGTGAAGAGCAACTGAGGTCTCCACACTCCTGCTGGTAGATGCTTTGTACCTGCCAGCCTACAGGTGCATGCATCACATCCCCCTACACACACACACACACACACACACACACACACACACACACACACACA
>OU015747.1:139319477-139340238 GCA_907169655.1 Acomys percivali
CTCTCTCTCTCTCTCTCTCTCTCTCTCTCTCTCTCTCTCTCTCTCTCCTGACACCTCCTCTCCCATGGCTGAATCCCCTACTTCCTCCTCTAACTCCTCCTCCCCTGGCTGACAGGAAGTCCGGCCCTATTCTCTCCCCTGCTCAGCGATTGGTTGTAAGGTGCTTTATTTGCATATTAGGGAACAATTGGGGAGCAGTGTTTATACAACACTGAGACAGGAAATTCTCAGAACAAGAATTGCAGCCAGATATGGGAGATACATAAATCAGCATTTGAATTACACAATAACCTTATGCCTATAGTTTTTAATTATTTTTCCAAAATACAGTAGATTCTAAACAAGAGGTACTCAAATAACTAGATAATCAAGTGCAAAAAATAGCAATTCTGTAATTACAGTATTCGAAATAATACTAATACTAAGGTAGGTGTTTAGGAATACCAAGAGGAATTCACATGTCAAAACCAAAGACTGAAGTCCAATCTCTGAATCTAGCCAAGGTCTGTAAGGAAAAGGAACAAAATTAGTTGGGTGATTTGAGAAACAGGGAAACAATTCCTGTGGGTGTTCCGGCCACCCCCGTCAGGGCCACTAATTAGTCTGACAATATGACAGTTCTACTCTGTAGCTGAACAAATAGTGCCTCTAATGAAATTTAAAAACCCTAAGTTCTCCACAGCTTTGGGGTATTTCCAGTGAAAGGAGGGGCCTTCCGTATGTCTGATGTTTCCAAGCTGACAAGTGCACTAAATTGTCTCTAAGAATCATCAGAAACAAGACTTTCATTTTCATATCACAAAAAAAGGGCAGAGAGGGAGTGAGTGCTTGATCCAACCAATGCTTGGGGAAAGTAGATTGTTTTTCACAAAATGATCCAGAGCAATTAACATTCAGAGCCATTTTCTTATTCTACTGTCCTGAGCCACCTCTGCCCCCGTTTTCTGTATGATTCCCGTTATGTGCTGTAACTGGGGACTTCCTCATTTCTTTTCCATTCTAATTAAACAGCTCATAGTGAATACATGGCCCTGTCTCCATATCACAAAACAGTAATTACTAGAGCCAGGTGAGAGATGTGCCCGTTGTGTCCATATTAGCACTGACAGATAATTTGTGCTAATTTTGAGGCTGTACTCTCTGAGCTCAGAAATGTTGCTGCACTCTTTCAGTTCCCAGTGGAGATATAATCCCAGCAAATCAGAAACTGAGTGCAAGTGTTGAACCAACTTCAGGTTTTAGTCATGAATATGCTCTAATGAAATTAACCCTGTCACTGAGATCGTATTTTTTAAATTAAATTCTTATAAGTATATGCTTTCTTCATCAACAGAGCTATTGTTAGGCATGTGTGTATGTGTATCTGTGTGTGTGTCTGTCTGTCTGTCTGTCTGTCTGTGTTGATCTGTGTGGTGTAGGAATACATGGTATATGGCCACCTAAGTGTGCTCTCATATACACAGAGGCTGGAAGAAGTCTCCAGTGTCCTATCACCGTCTCCTCAGTCCCTTGTCACAAGGTCTGACACTACACCTGAAGCCAGGCTTGTGGCCAGGCAGCCCAAGTTGATCCCTAACAGTGCTGGGGCTACAGACTCAGGCCACTATGCCCGCTTTGTATATGGGTGCTCGGAACTTGAACTCAGGCCTTCATGCTTGCATCAGGTGTTTAACCCACTGAGGAGGAAGGACCCACTGTCTTGGCCTAATCTCGTAAGACTTCATAGAATAAAAACAAACAAACAAACAAACAAAAAACTAAGACATTGGATTTTGCAGGCAGTGGCTAGATTCATCTGGGTACACACTCTCCCTTAATCTTACAAGTTTCCCTTTCCTAACTCCACCTACTGCATACACAGAACATTCAAAGAAATGTCTTTGTAGGTTTGTTTATTTGTATGTGTGTGTACATGTAGAAGTCAGAGAACAACTTTAGAAATCAGTTTCCTTCTTCTACCTTGTCGGTCCTGGCCTTGAACTCATGTCATCAGGCTTGGTGGCAAGCTCCTCTATCCACTGAGTCATCTCACTGGTCCCACATAGAAGCCTTATGAGGATTAAATGTGACAGTGTGTAGAAGGCCCACAAAGGTACCCAGTGTTAACATGGGCACCTCCATGTGTCTGTATCAATGAAAATCAAGATGACAGCACTTAAGAAAGGGCAGCAAATGGATCATTTACACTGTGGACTTAGTTAATAGCCATGACATAATAAATTCAAACTCCACCAAACTCTGAATTTTGTTAGGTTTTCATTGAGGAAAATAATATTATTTGATGAGTTTTTAGAGTTGTGTTTATAAAAATAAACATAGAGTCTCCTGCTCTCAGAGGACTGAAGGCCAGGCCACCTTGAGCTTTTCCTTTAGGATTTGGCATTGGCGTGTTTTTGATGGATAAGCCTGGATCTGCAGGAATTTTTGCAGTGGGTCAGGGTTATTCAGGTTTGATTTTACTTTATTTGGGATGAAAAGGGGATTTGCTATTAAACTAGGATATGAGTTTGTATGTGTTTACTAATGGAATAACAATGTCACTGATATAGTGAGGTGTGTTTTCCTCATTTGGTGACAAGGGTTACTACATAGAAATCAGAAAACTCCATTGGCTTATTGACCTCATATTTTAAAAACTGAAACTATAAAAATTCAGGTTCTATTTTAGATCCATCTTATGTCTATGGAATGAAAAGTTCTCAGGATCACTGAAAGGTGTGCTGGCTGCCCACGGGGTGTTTGGCTTGTTTGACCTTGGCTCCCAGGACCCCCAGAAAAAAGGTCCTTGGTGACAACAGCTGCTGTGGTCTGGGTTTTATAACACAGTTGTTTGGTGCTTTCTTTCATTAGTAATCCTGGTTCCTGGTGGTGTTTTCATTGCTGTATTTCTTGCGGAGCTAGGTGAGCCTTCTGAAATATCTTTAGGGATGAGGCTCCTGCATAGGGCCAGAGAGTCATCATGGTGGTGAGATCTCAGGGACCACTGGTTTTTCATCCTACTCCCTTAAGTCTCATCGCACAGCTCTTGCTCACCACAGCTTTGCCACTGCCTCTTGTTTTCTGTATTGTTTTGGTCCAGCTCACAAAACCCTCATTATTTGTAGGTGACCACAGATTACAAGTGCTCCAGGCATAATGCAGATGCTCTTCAAACATTCACAACTTCAAAATGTTATATATGTGGATTGAGGCTGGAGAGATGGCTCAGCAGTTAAGATTACCTTCTGCTCTTCCGGTGTCCCTCAGCTCACTTACCAGAATCTACACTGGGTGGTTTCAAAACCAGCTATTACTCCAGCTCCAGGCTATCTGACGCCCTCTTCTGGCATCTGTTTGCATCTGCACTCACATGCACATATACCCATGCATAGACACATCCATGTACAAATAAAATAAACTAAAAACATTGTTTTATATGTGCTCTCCATAGATTATATCTAATTATCTTACACATATATATTATAATAACTGTACAGTAAAATATCCTAAGAGGCAGTTGAATGATTATACATATGTGTATATAAGTATACTTAAATATTCATTTTGATAAGTCTGTAAGGAAATGAATCAATCATAGTTTAGTGATGGGAATTAAATATGATCCATTTTCTAGATAGCAATTAGTCAATAAGAATTTGAAGTGATAATGACAATCATTCCTAGTCAATCAACAATTTTGAAAACCATTATCCTGAGATGCCTTAATTGGTATACTTAGGATATTACTTATAATACTGAAAACAACTTTGTTCTATTCCCAATGGCATTGGTTTTGTAGATGGAATATTCTCCATATAAGAAAATATTGTGTGGAAGATTAAAAGAACCATGATTTAAAGCAAATAACATGTAATAAATAAGATGACATTCCAAAAAATATAGTAAAACAAAAAACAAAAACTTATGGCATAGGGAGGTCTCATCATATATAATAAACAAACCTCATTAAATAATATGTAAGTACTCCTCTTTTATTTTAATGTAGCAAATATTATGTATTTTCCATAGGAAATCATCAGTAGTTAACAATGGGTATCTTTAAGTAGTTTATGTATGAGTGATTTATTTTCATTTGATTGGTCGTTTAAAAATTTTCTGTTACCTCTAACACAGAAAAGGCCTGGCATTCTGTTTAGCACTATGGGACTTAACTGCTAGTGTTATCTCATGATTAGCATCATTTTAAAAACAGACAACAGCATAACGTCTCTTTGAAGTAGCTATTCTTACTGCTGCTCTGGAATATTCTCGAACAAGTGATAGCCAGACCTGAGTTAAGATTCGGCATGGTCTGATGGAAGGACTTCAGGTCCTTAAGACAAAGAAGACACATGTGAAAACAGGCTTCTGCTTACTGGCTTTGGCCTTCGTGTATGTGGTGCATCCTTTTTCTACATCAGTTTCTACACATGTGGAAAGAGACCCCAAAATATATCATGGCAACCCCAGTGGATTCTCCTGGAACTTCTGACCAGATTTCATAGTCCTCTCATGTGACCTTTTTGAAATTTTATAGTCTCTGAAGTACTTGCTGGTATTCAGTCAGGTTCCTAGGTAAGGAAGCAGAGTATCTGCTGTGGAAAGGAGATAAGATGAAAGCAAGAAATACTGTTTACTGGTGGGATTGAAGACTGGAGACGCTGTTTGGTGGTTCAGAGCACTGGTTGCTCTTACAGATCACCTGGGTTTGGTTTCTACCACCCACAGGATGACTCAAAATAATATGTATCTCCAGTTCCAAGGGATCTACCACCGTCGTCTGGCCTCTGTGGGTATGACACCCTCAGTGAGGTAGACAGATAGACAAAAACTCAGAACCATACAGTAAGAGTAAGTAATTATTTTTTATCAAAATAACCTGGGGGGCTGGAAAGATGGCTCAGAGGTGAAGAGCACTGTCTGCTCTTCCAGAGGTCCTGAGTTCAATTCCCAGCAACCACATGGTGGCTCACAACCATCCATAAACGTAATGTGATCTGATGCCCTCTTCTGGCATGCTAGCTCAATGGCAGACCAAATACTGTATAAAGAAATAAATCTTTAAAAAAAAAAAAAATAATCTGATTTGAACAAAAAAATTCAGCCTTCATTGAAGCTTAATTTTTCAGTATTGTAAATGGTAGCATCTTATATTTATTGAATATTTGTTGTACTTGTTCTGTATTATGAAGCACTTACTGTCACAGGGGGCTTAATGACGCAAAATTAGAGCAGCGTCCCCAAGCTAGAAGCCTTAAATTCTTATTCTGCAGTAGCCAGCTTTGTGATTTGAGATTAAGTATTTAACTTCTATTAGCCTTGCCCTCTCCATCAACACTACAAAAAGATAAGTCTATGCTTTTTAGAGCATAATTCTGGGGATTGAAAGTGATTATCTTGAAGAACCTGGCTCATAGGATGCATTCAAAGTCTTAGCTCCTCTGGGCTGCATGTGGCTGTGGAATCTGTTCTAGTCTACTTGTTACTGTTCACTGCGGCTCTGTTTGCACATCCTAGCGCTCAAGGTTGAATGTCCATTTGTTAGCACATCTGCACATTGCCCATAATTAATATCTTTTTAAATGACATATGGTTCCGTGACTGGAAATCGAGTCTTGCCTTCTGTTTCAATTTGTTCATGACTCAATGACTTAGTTTATGTGTCTGAACTTTAATTTTCCATTCAGGAAACTAGAATTTAAACATCCTTGCTTCTCTGTGGCTATTTCAGAAAGTAATGGGGAAATTTTCTGGCCGTGGCTTTGAACAGGTGCCAGGTTACCTATCAGTTTATTAGGACTACATATGGATAAAAGGCTATGGTTTTCTTTTATGTTAACAGAAAAATTTACATAACTTTTTTAAATCCCTCTAATCTATACCATGGGGAGAAGTTGAGGGTAGAGTCAGAATCTTGGCAGAGCCAGCATGAAACCATGGCCTGAGTGTAACTAGCACAGGAAGATGTGGTGGAGCCTGAACTGGGATGAGGTGGAGACTCTAATTAGGCAGAGATCCTAATAGCGGAGCCACTTCACACTGCCTAAGTACTGTGTGGTCCTTAGGGTGCCCATGGCAGTGCCTGAGGAATGCGTGGTCTTTAGGATGCCCGTGACAGTGCCTGAGGAATGAGTGGACCTTAGGACACCCATAGCAGTGCCTAAGTAATGCATAGTCCTTAGGATGCTGTGGCATTGTGGCATTGTGGAACTTCGGAACCCTCCAGTGCCCTCAGGCATCCTGTGTACTGACTACATGCTTCCTGCTTGTATTGTCGATTGCTGCCTTATCTAACACACAGAAGTTGATAACTGAATCTTTCTTTGCACATGTTCTGTCTTCTCCTCCCCCAGCAAGACCCCAATGCAGAATAGAATTTAATATCACATTTAGAAACCCACCAAGTAAAGTTGTTGCTGCCGAAGAACTCTAGGGTGTGTGGTCTTCCACAGGACCGTGGGCGACTTACCAGCGACCATACCTTAAGAACCTGATTCTGGCTGCTCAGCATCTATCAGTTACTGGTGCCTGCTGCTCAGCAGCTGTTTGTTCCTGTTCTCAATAGCTCTTTTACTAGGGGTGGGACTTGACTGATGCTCACCTCCCCCTCTCCATGGTGGGATTTTGTGTGGCTTGAGATCATGCATTTTTTACATTTCTGTGATGAAGGTTGAGGGATGCAATACACTGTGGGTATCATAGTAACTCATTGGGAGTCAGTTTAAAATGTTGCTCACTTACATTTGCTATGTAATAATAGTGCTGGGTTATCCATTTGAGCCTGTGGTCTGTCGAGCCACAGAGTCTTAGTCAGACACGTGCTTCCGCTTGTGCAGAAGGCCTTAAATCCAGTCAGAAACTGGCTGGCTGCCCTGGTTACTCCCACAACACTTCTCTCACTGATGCGCCAATGAGCATGTCTTGACCAGGCAGTCTTTATCTTACCTCCCAAAGATCACATCTGGGGACTGTTGCTGATTACTTTTTCTCTTCCGAGAGCAAGCATAGTGCCTTCCAGTGTGAAGAATGCTAGGCAGTGGCGAGAAAGCTTTCAGGTGACTGCTGCCTTCATTTCTCCATGTTTGATGACTCAAGTATGAGTTATTTTAATTTGATGAAAATGAACATAGGTTTCTTTAGCACCTTAACGCGTCATTTGAATACACACACACGAGAGAGAGAGAAAGAGGAGCTGGAATAAAGAACTGATGTATAAAGGAACCACGAAGAACTCCTTTCTCATTATCCTTTCTCCCTTTAGCTATGACACGGAGAAGAACAAGTCCTCCATTTGCTATGTGGATCCATCCCATAGAGTTCTATAAATGTATAAGGAGAGAGGCTTGAGGTCATGTGTCACCTGTCTTGTTTGGGGGACGGGGCTGAATTTTTTTTTAAAGGCTAGGTCCAAAAGTCTATTATTTTTAAAGCTTAATAAAATCATGTATTCAAAATTATACCATACTGGCTCGTTCTGTATGTGATTTATTTATGGCCTGCTGTTTTCTCTTTTTTGCCTTCGAAAGAAGGTTGAATTTGAAATTTTATTAAAAACTCCCTTCCTGTGGATTTATAGCTGGGGGTAGCTGTTTTATTCGATTGCCATGTAGAATTAGTATTTACTGGGCAGGGTGTGTTGATTCAGGAGGCTTTCTGTAGCGTGTTTGCCCCGTGAGGGTCATATGAAACTCGAGAGAAGCTTTTTGAGCAACATGGTATCCTGGGGACAATATATCAGGCAGAGAGATACACGGCACTCCTGTTAGAAACCAGGCTTGGAGTTATGACTGGCTCCCAGTTATTGCTTTCATACAAAGGAGCCTCTGAGGAAATGGGCCCAGGATAATAGGGGCTAAGCAGACAGAAAGCAGGCTTTTGGGAGGGAGAGTTGTGCAGAAATCATGGAAGAAGGCCATTTCTTGGCAAATGTGCTGCAGTTCTGTATAATTGAAGTGAGAGAGAATTGATGAGCATGCTGTTTCCTAGTCGGTCAGGAGAGACGATGTGACACCTCCAGATTACACGGGACTCTAGGTACTTCCTTCTAAACCTTATAGTGTTGTAGTTTTCCTGCACAGAGGAATTTCAGTATGCATTGTAACACTGATTTTGTTTTTCATGCTGATGACTTCAAACAAATATTCCTTCAGAATTCAGTTAATGGCATATTCCTCAATATAGAAGAATTAGATAAAAATGATAAGGGTTATGATTTTAGGTTATCCTGGGTATGTATTTGCCTGTTTTGTAGCACTCATTTTGTATGTATGCACTTGTTAAAAGCTGCTTAAAGGGTATGTATCAAGTAAGATACATATCTTCCTTGGTTTAAACTATTTGTAGTCACAGATAAAATTTCAGGTCGAAAGTCCTTAGTAATGAATGTCCTTGTCCTCCCAACCACAAATTTGAAGTTGTGATTGAACTGTGTGTCTCACACAGCCGTCTCTGTGTTTTCTAGGCACGTCATGCTCTCACCAAGAGAATTACTTCTTCCGGCTTCCTCTTTCCTCAGACATCTAATGAATGTTTTCAACAAAATCTCAATAATTTGATTGACTTTTACCAATAAAGACTCAGGAGTCAGATGCTGGAGTGAAGCCTGCTAGCTCAGAGAGGCAGAGAAAGCACCCAGCTGACCTTCCTCCTCAGCAGATGCCTCAGAAGGAATACCCCCTCTCCCATCTCCTTCAGATTGAATGTTCCTCCCCTTTACTTCCTGTGAATCTCTCAATCCATCCTTCTGACTTCCTCTCTCTGTTTTTTTCCTTAACAGTCCTGTTTTCACTTCCTGTCAACTGGTTGCTTGTTCTACCTCTTGACCTATGGTTGACTTAATTTAACACTGTTCATAATATTCAAGCTGAAAGCTCTTGGATTAAAGGTGTGTGCTAAGGCCGAGCCACACTGCAATTAACGACAGGTTTTGTTTTTTGTTTTTTGTTTTTGTTTTTTGTATTTTGTTTTCAGTAAAATAGCACAATCTCAGGGTTCACAGTGTCATCAAATATCCTACGACAAATGCACCAATCACACTTTGGTATTTCCAGAATCCTTTGCTTTGGATTTGCTCCATGAGAAAAGGCACAGCACTGGGGCGGGGAAGATCTTGCCATTTACAAATCACAAGCTGACACACTTCCCTGCACCTCAGCGTGTGCACTCGCTTCTACCGTCATTGTAGGTACCCCGGCTCTATTTCTCAGCCACTCGCCCTGGCTGTCCCCTCGCGTGCTTGGCACTGGCTTGTCTGTCTGTCTCTACACAAGAGCTTTGCTCTGTCATTTATTCTTTCCTCTCTCATGTTTCTACCTCCCCCTTACCCCACACACACACAAGCCTACCCCCCCACACACACACACAGAAGCTTCTGGCGTACTCTTACAATAACTGAGCTTGTTTTCTTCTCCTGCTACCGTGAGACAGTATCCTGGCAAATGTAACTTAAGGGAGTATGGGTGTTTGACTCACAGTGCAAGGCACAGTCCCTCATGTTGGGAAACTCAAGGTAGCAAAGGCTTGAAACTGCTGGCCACATCTCACCCACGGCCGAGAAGGAGATAGCAGTGACTATGTGCTGGCTCTCGGCTTACTCCCTTTTGTATAGTCCAAGGTCCCTCTCCAGGGAGGGGCCCTGCTACAATTAAGGGGAGGTCCTCCCTGTTATCAACCTAGTCAAAATAACTGCCCGCACACAGACCCAGAGGCCCACCATCCAGATGATTCTAATTACGTCAAGTGGAGACTTTAACCATCACATAGGCTCATGTGATGCCAGGCTTTCGAATCTTTCACAGACCTCGCCTTGACATCTAGGATGTCAGTACTGTGTATCACTTCCCTTTAGAATGAACTCCCTCAACACGGTTGTCAAAGCTCACGTGTCTGTCCGTGGCCCACTGCCGTTCTCTGTCTAAACTTCTCTCAGCAGTATGTCACGAGCTCTCTGCACCGCATCTCCTCCTGGCAGGGTCTGCTGACCAACCGCAGAATTTCACTGCTGGTCCCTAGTTCTCAGCGCACTTGGCATAGGAGACCAGCTCGTCTCTTCTCCTTTGGTGAACTTTCCTTCCTGGGCACCGGCTCTTAGTTTTTTTTTCCCACTCCGTGAATTATGGGAAAATTCCTGGGCCCACAGTATAGACCTCTCTGTACTCAGTTCCTAGTTAATTTCACAAGTCTCAGCCTTTCAAGAAAAGACCATACAGTGCACGCATGGTGCATTTCATGGCTGAGACGCAGAGCTGTATCACCCCCATAACCTGTGCCTCCTCCATGCCTCTTGGCTCAGCAGTGTTGTTACCAGTTGCCTGGGCTGAAGACAGCAGCATTGCCCTCACTTCTTATAGTCTACCGACAGCCCGTGCCTGGCTCTCTACCTTCATCATCACTGCTGGAGTGAAAGCCATTGTCACCCTGTGCCTGGCTTATTTGAAAGCTTGGTGTCATGTCCCCTGCCTGATGTTCACGTCACCTCACATCCCTGTCCTCATTCCCACATGGTGGTACTTTTAAGTTTTTAATCCTACTGATCCATTGTCTCTACTAAACACTTTGCCCCATTTGGAAGGAGACCCCAAGCCCCTCCTGGGACTTGGAATATCACTCAGGAGGAAGCCCTGGGCCACTGCCTGCCCTCTGCTCCAACCACACTGGCCATTCTGCCTCTCTGTTAATGCAGTCAGCGCTTCCCCTGCTCTGTGGCTTTCTTCTGTTCAGTGGCTCCATTCCTCTTCATAGACATCTTCATGGCCACCTCCCCCATTCCCTAAAGTCTCTGCGCAAAGCTCACCTGATCGCAAGCCCTTCCTGCCAGCTTCCTAGCTGTCTAAAGCATTCTCCAGTAAGTAAAGCTACATGCTCCGTTGTACTCCAATTCATGTTGTTTTTGTTTACATTTCTTTCCTCATTGGGTGGCAGGAGGCCCACACACCTGGAGGTCAGCGGACAGCTTACAGGGGTGCATTCTTTCCTTCACCACATGGTTCTGGGGGGTCAAGCTCAGGTCATCAGGCTCAGCACCAACCATCTTTCCCAATAAGCTTCCTGTTTTGTAGGCTTTTTGCAGGGTTCCATGCTGCATGCTTCTAATCATCTACAATCCCTTCCCACATCTTTTTTATCTCTTAATTCCTCCACTTACACATAAGTTCCACAGGGTTGGTGCCTGTTTCACTCGGTGCTGCTTCCCCTCTGTGGGAGGAACACTACTTAACACAGAGAAGAGCCTCCATAAATGTGTATTGAACAAGTGAGTGAATTATTGATGAACTCAAAGCCTTTACCGAAGATTGATGACACATGTAATCTGACTCTTCCCTTCTCATCACTGCCCATTCATTAGCCTCATCTTCTCAGGCAGGGTCTCCCACACTGTAAAGCACATAAAACCCACATATTTTTACAACATATATATATATATATATATATATATAAAGCACACCCTAATATTTCATTTTTTTCATTATAGTAATAACATTATATTACTACAATATTAGTAAGTAATGTTAAATGACATGAATTAGTAAATAATATTATAGTAGTAATTAAACTATGCTAAGGGAAGTTTAGCTCAAATATAGCGAAAGCAATGGTGATAAGAACCATGGTGATGGTGGTGATGATGATGATGATAATTCCAATAATCCAAAGTAAGGTACTCTGTTCTTACGTATACTGTGATTTTTGTGCCTATCAGGAAAAATATCCCTGAATTAAAGCTATGAAAACGTAGGCCCATAGTCATTTGATGATCGTCCCAAAACTTAGAGCTCTGTTTGTCTAATGTGCTTTTGAGTTTCTGGCAAATTTTGTATCAAATGATATGATAGATTGAGGCAAATACTAATTGTTGGAAAAACGAAATAATCATAATAATCCTGTCAAAAACTTTTTATAGAAAAGGCTTTATTTTTACTCACGCCTACTGTGCCTCACAGAAACTTTACAATGTATCCTCTTGACTGGTAATATTTAGCCATGTTCCAGTGAGAACAGAGTAGTGTGAAAGGCTTTCAGACTGTGGGAGATGCTAGGGAGCTTAAGTTTTCCTGTTTTCTTGGGGAGACTCGAGACCTGGAATGTGTCATCTTCACAGAGAAGCACACTGGCAAACTCCTTACCCTTCAGAAGGGAAGGTACAGTTAAGGGGACCACAGGTGACATCAGTAGTAGGAGTAAGACCAAGATGGCTGCTGCTCAGTCTGCTTTAGGAAAGGGTTAAATTAAAGGCACTCCATGTTTGTTTCACCGATTCTCCTCTGCACTTTCAGTTAGATAAACAGACGTACACGTGGGGACCGGCTCCTTTCCTTCATCTTGCGGTCTGGCGTTTAACACCTGAAGCGCTGACGTCATTGTGGCGATAAACAGGGAGGAAGTGCAGAGCTTCAGGACCGAAAATGTTAAATGAAATGGACCGTGTTTAACGTCGCTGTTGATCCCGAGGAGCAGTTTTTCCAGTGTGCGGAACATTTCCACTCCACCCAGCATATGTCCCCCGCCGTTTTCTCTGCTCTAATTCATCTGTGTTTCCCGACAGCTCCAGATGGTCCTCTGTCTCCCAGGCTTGCAGCTGCCACGCCAACCAGTCTTCAGGTTGTCTGGTCTCCACCAGCTCGCAACAACGCTCCAGGCTCTCCCAGATACCAGCTCCAGATGAGGCCTGGCCACTCCACCCACGGCCTTCTAGAGTGAGCACTGCGCTAAGCGGAGGCTCTTCCTGTGGGGTGGCTTGTACAATGTCCACATCTTAAAGCGTTCTTCTCATAAAATGAGAACCGAAGGATAGGCCTGTTATTATTTGCCACAAATTTGGGTATCTTTTAAAAGTTCAAACAAAGTAAAAGATGAGCAAGCAATTTAGGGAGTATAAGTTTGCTTTGCCTCCCCCGCCCCAAAATCTAGTGTTTGTTTTTATAGCATGGAAAGCAAAACTTTCTCACATTCGTAAGCTTGTGTCACACACTGCACAGACCTGACCTTATAAACTGGTCTGAACTGTAAAGAACCTGTACTGTCCGCCCTGTAATGCCCTCATAGCAGCCACTGTCCTTGCAACCAGAATTTGTCCTCAGTAACATAAGAGAACAAATTCTGTCCTTGTGGCTATTTATTCTGAAGTAGATATAATGTGATGGCCTAAATTAATAGTAATTAAATCTGTGCTAGTATGTCTGAACACTTTTTGCAGAATAATTGGACTGATTTGTTTGTTTGTTTGTTTGTTTTATTTGAATATGTAAACCTTCCTAATGGCCATTTCTTTCCCACATAGATTATTTCCTAATCCTTCTGAATTGTTAAATTATGAAGTGAGAGATCTCCAGCCATTCACGGTGTACGAGTTTCGCTTGGTTGCCACCAACGGCTTTGGCAGTGCACACAGCGCGTGGATTCCACTCATGACCGCGGAGGACAGTAAGTGGGCCAACTGCACAAAGTGACACATCACCTACCATGGGGGTCCTTGACTCCCTTACAGTTCTCAAAACAAGGAAGCAAGCCTCCCCCCCCCCCACGTGTCTTGTTATAGAGTGGCAGTATCTCCACCAGGGTGGTAGTCAGTCTCCGTAGAACAAGGAAGAGTACGGGCCCAGAAGGATGGAGGGTTGGACCCAGAGACAGACAGAAGGAAATGTCATAGACAGTTATGGCGTGGCAGTAAGAAGTCTGTCATTCAGGAGACAGAATGAAAAAGGAAAGGTTGTGATCTTCTGCACCTTGGCCAAGTGTGACATGCTTCGGAGAACTTCAGGAGTGCAGGCAGAGGTGAAATGTGGGGTTGCAGCATGAGAGCAGTAAGAGGCCCACGCATTCATTCACTGCAAGCAGGGCACCATCCTATTTTGGCATACGCACAAAATGGAGCTTCCAGGTAGAGCCCAAGGAAAGGTGGGCAGCAGAACCAAGAGTCTGCCTTATTCACCTAACAAGGAATTCTTTAGGTTTGTTTGTTGTTGCTGAAAATAAAATTATAATTAGTTACATTTAGGAAACGAACACATGGCTATAATGTTTGGTTTTACATTAACTACATCTATAAATTCAAACATACTAAGACAGGTATTTTTGGTTGTTGTTTTTTTAATAAAGTTGGAGATGAAATCAAACTACTCAGTGAAGGGTGATGCTATTTCTGAACAATGAGGTTTGGAGGTTAATCCTGTCCAGCCTTTTAATCACAAGCATCTATGATGTCACTCAAGGCACATTTGCCATTCTGGTTTTATAGCCAACAGGAACGGGAGTGACATTCACAAAAGTAGCCATCAACATAAATGTATAATAATATTTAAAACAATATGAAGTTTGTAATAAATAGGTTATTTTATTTTTTGTAATAACCATAATGACTTTAAGTACATAGTGATAAGGCACAAAATGTGTCTGAATGAAAAAAAATTCTATTTTAAAGTTTACATTGTTTTTTAAATGCCATTATGAACAACATAAACCTTTTCTCCATTCCTTCCAATTCCTATTTACTCCTGGAATCATGGTAGACAATTTACAAGGGTATGTCAAATGTCTTTTTGTCCCAGGGTGCCACTGCAATTATCACCAGGGCAGAAGGGAAATGTGTCCAAGATCCAAGACCCCTTAATGTGCAGCCTTTAGGAAGAGTGTGGCACAAGCCCTAGGAAATCAGACACCATGGTCACCATGGTCACCATGGTGCTCAGATTTATGGGCTGGAAAGCTCACACTCAAAATAGATTTTTTTTTTAAGAGACATTTTAAAAAATGAAGATAGATGCTTAATCTTCTTTTTAAAAATACCATGCTTGATGACACTCAACAAAGATTAACTAAAAATAATTATCTAACCCACTGCTAAGGTGACAGCTCAATTGAGTGCCAGGTAGGTAGAAGGGAAAAGGATTTCCTTGTCTTGGTGTCTTCTTGGCAGCAATCTGCTCATAGCCCTTACTGAATGGTGGCCATGCCGTGCTGTCTATAGGTAGGAGGGTAGTATAAAAAAAAAAAAAAAACAGTCCAAATCACTGCATAGTACACCCCTTAGTACAGCCCCCTTTGTTGATCAAATTGGCCTCCCACCACCTTTTATTATGTTGCTTTTATTGTATACTGCATGTGATTCGATTTTTTAAGAAGAGACCCTACCATCTTGGTAACTTGTAGAGTGACTGTTTTGCTCTTCACTTTCCCTAAGAACAAGCAATATTCAATTACTGATTGGGTATCGACTCAAAACACTAGCCATCCTTTCTGTTTAAACATTTGCCTGAGATGAATGAAGTATCCCTTCCCTCACTTTGCATGTACACTAAGTCTCACACATTAGCAAAGAGCTGGAAGGTAGCCACATGGCCATGCAAGGCAAGCTCCCATGCACACTCACCCCAGGGCACTGTGGCGGTATACTATATATTTTGGATGTCAGTGGAGATGGATGCCATCTCTCAAAGGATGTGCGATTGAGTTGACGAAGCCTGAGTGATTGGCATGGGGCACAAGCAGTTTTTCTGTCAAGGCTACAAAGCATGGCTTATAAAGCTGCTCTCGCTGACAGATCCTTGCCAGAGCTGCACTTCAACTTTGGAAGTTATCGGTGGAAGTGTCCCATATTTTCTTACAGGGTGAAGCAGAGAAGTCATCTCATGCCCACAGTTGAATTCTTTGCCATCAACAGGAGACTCTTTCTTTTGGTCACAGACATAAACCTACCTGTTGTACGGGTAGGTCACCCATGGCAGTATGTTTCACGTGCTATATCCATCAAAACCATGGCAGGGCTGTGGGACCAGAGAGAGAGAGACGTAGGCAAGAAGTGAGCTTCCTCGCTGAGACTGTGTCAGACCCAGGAGCATGTGGTTCACATGGTAAGGCGAAAGCTCTTACCTAATGGATGAAAAATCTATTATTAAACTAGAGATAACTATGTGTCCAGATTCTATGATCCTATAGTGACCACACATCTGTGGGCCATAAATGAATGTGAAAAGTGTAGCTTTGGAGAGTGTGTCTCTTTGAACCTCTGGTTAGATATGGTTAGCATCTTTTACCTCTGAAAAATCTGAAACCAGAGAGACATAGGCAGAAATGAGCTACAACCTTGGAAGCCAGTTCTAGGGCGTGAAAAGGAGCTCTCCTGTATAAATGCTGTGATACATTTTAATGGATTTTTTTCAAGTAATTTGTCATTTACATCAGTGTACCGCCAATATCCAGTTCCATGCATTTAAAAAAAAAAAATCAAGGGTGAAGATGCCAAATAAAAATAATGCACGCTTCCTATGACTATTTTAAATCCTGTTAAACAGATGTCAATAAAAGACTTTTGTTGCAGCCAGTTTGGTCAGTGTGCTGTTCAAGCAGCTGCAGCCAGATAAATACAAACAACACATGCAAAACTATGTAGTGATTACTTCAGACTCAGACGAGTGTCCTTAGCATAGTGGGCAGAGTGAAGACACCTAGAAGCTGAAAATAATTTCTGGTGTGTGTGTGTGTGTGTGTGTATGTGTTGCATACATGTGGAGCCCTCAGGTTAACTGGGTGTCATTCTTCAAGAGACGCTTTCACTCTTCTTCATGACGGTCTCTCATTAGCCTAGAACTCACCGACTAGGCTAAGGCTGTGGCCGGGGAGCCTCCGCCTGCCTCCGCCTGCCTCCGTCTCCATGCAGCTGGGATTATAAGGGCATGGCACCACATCCGAACTTTATTAACGTGGGATCTGAGGACCAAACTCAGGTCCTGTGCTTGCTAAGTAAGCTATCCCTCCAACCCAAAATGGAGACATTTTCTAAGCCACTCATAATGGTGCCTCTTGGGACTGTAAAGTGTTCTACAGCTCTCATTTGTTGACAGCTGTTCTGTATATAATATACAAATGTAAAGATTGTAGTTTGGGGCAGAGTTCTGTGAACTTCAGTTTAAATATGATAATAGATGGACTTTTCCTACTGCAATCCAGGCCCATGTCAAAAATAAGTCCTTCCACTTTGCCTTAGAAGAAAAACTCTAGACCATGAAGAGTCGTATAAAATATTTTAATAAAGATTTTCTGCGTAAGGAGACTGAAATATTTACTTATATTTATACTGAAATATTTAGGTGGGTGTTTTAGTCAGTTTGTAAAAATCACATCCACACACAAGCAATGAGATCAACTAATGAAATTGAAATTGCTTCCTAAAAACCATTGCTGACCTGAAAACAAAACCCCAAACAAATGATTTAATGATCAGATATTTTCAAGGATTTGGCCATTTCCCAACACTTGAGATTTAACATTTCACACTTATATACCTTTAAAGATTTATTTCTAATTGTGCATCTGTGTATTAGGGAATTTTTGCAGGTGAACACAAGTGCCCACCAGGCACAGGATGCCTCCTGGAGGTGGAGTTGCAGGCAGTTAGGAACCACCCAGTATGGGTGCTGAAAACTAAAGTGAGGTCCTCTGAAAGAATAATATTATACACCCTTAACTGCTGGGCCATCTCTTCAGACCCCCATCCCAACAGACACTTATCTATTTTAAGCATAACTTTAAGTGCTGTTATTAAATAACATTTTAAGTTTCGGGCAGTTTATTCTGAAGATTCACACAGATATTTTATCAAATATCTATTTCGTTTTGTCTAAACTGATCCTTTCCATTATAGGTCTGCATAAGAGTGATCAGTAATAACCATGGGACACTGTCAATACTAGGCTATCCTGAAATCTCTTTCAACACCATTAAACCCAAACCCTTCAATTTAGCCTCAGGCAGATTTATAGGACAAAGACAAAAAAAAAAAAACAGCCATATTCTTTGCCAAAATTTCTTAAGACTGGTCTCCAGGCAACTTACCAAATCTTCCCTCTCTAAAACTTTCTGAGCTGGGGCCCTGGCATCACTCTGTGTCATCTTCAATGCTCCTCCTAAGATGGCGTCCACCTGCCTTTCTAGTCCAAAGTCCCAACGTCATCTTCCATATTCCTCCAACAAACAGCATAGTCAGGCCTGTCGCAGAAATACCCCAGCTCCCAGGTACCAGCTCCTGTCTTGGGCAGTGTCCTATTGCTGTGAAGAGACACCACAACCAAGGCAACTCTTATTTGAAAATAAAAGTCCGTTATCATCCTGGTGGGGAGCATGGCAGCACACGTGAAGCTGGAGTAATAGTACCAAGAGCTCACATCTTGATCTGCAGGCAGCAGACAGAGAGCCTGGGCCTGGCATAGGCTTTTAAACCACCAAAGCCCAGCCCCACTGACACATACTTCCTCCAACAGGGCCACACTTCCTATTATTACTACGTCTACTTACTAAGCCTTCCAAACAGTGCCACTCCCTGGGGAGCCATTCTAATATGGCCCAGGGAATGGTGCCACCCACAAGGGGCTCCTGCGTTGATTAAAATTCATGAAAGCTCAAGTAAACAAATCCTGTCTGTGTGCTGCGCGCGCTTGCGTACATGGAGAGGGAGGGAGGGAAGATTTTCTTTAATATTTCAGACTTGCTTCATGGCAGCTGGTCTAGGGGAAGGAAGGAAAAGGAAAGTCACCCCCAACACCTGAATAGTGAGGAGAGGCTTTCAGGGTGTCCGCGGACCGAGGAGGGGAGAAGAGGCAAAGCAGGGGCAGGGGGCGCACAGGAATACGCTTAGTCTTCTCTATGGCCAGAGATAGGCCTCCGGGTGCCTAGGCGACGACCTTCCTGACCTTCCTGACACATGAGAGAACACTGTAACCACGGAGTCTCCAAAGCAAACCAGGCACTATTTACAAGTGGGTGCTACAGAGACTCTGGAGGGAGAGAAAGCCAAATGGAAAACCCTTTTCCTGTTTTCCCCTTGGCAAGCTAGACTCAAACCTGAGTCACGTGAGAGGGAAGGGAGGGGGAACTCAGCTTGGTGTGGTATTATTCAGTGTGCCTCTGGAGCAAGACTTCCCAAACTATTACGTAAATGTGTGTTCCTGGGGTGCCTCAATTTAAAACTTAATATCGCACGGCAAACCTATTTGTTTATGATTAGTGTATCTTACAATGTGAGGCTTAACCAGCAGCAGCCTTAAGGGAGATCTATGCAGAGGAAAGTGAAAATGTTTTAAACTTGGGTCAAGCGTTCATCTGGTCCCCATTTCAAAGGCGGTATCCTAGCTAGGTTTCTTGTGTATCCCCTCATGAAGGAGTTGGGGGGATGAGTCACAAGACCCTCAGCTGAGTTTCCAGCCACTCCCTGCCATGTGTAAGCATCTCTGGCTTAATTACTCGTGGCCTAGGGGAGGAGCTTGTAGTATGTAGGCTAGGCAAACTAAGGAAGGGAGGCTCGTCCCTGCAGCTAGGGTAAGACGCTCTTGTTCCTATTGGGTAAAGGCTTCTGGGTTCAGCCTGTTGTGGGAAGAGCACGCGCACTCCTGTAAGTAAGCCTCACCGCCTCACCACCTCACTTCTGCTTTGTGAGGAAGCCCAGCAAATTCATTGCTCCCTGGAGTGAATTTTGCCAGAACTGTGCCCTATTTGCTGTTGGGATCCTAGGTGGAGGGTTAGACTTTTATTAGACTTCCCCCTATGAAGAAATTTTAGCAAGTGTTTATATCAGCAGTAATGTTTCATTAATGAAAAGATATGGACCACAAATTTCAGGTATGCACAAGGTCATTTTGTTCCTACTGCCCCAGATACGGTCCCCGATTGCTCTGAATATTAAGGACTGCATGCCACCCTGTTGTTTCACACTTTTACCTGGTTACATGCTTGTCCATTTCATAGCCAAAACGGATCTGAGAGCAAAGGAACATTTTCTTTATGTGTGCGGGAATTTGCTTTGTGTATGTCTGTGTACCACATGCATGCTAGTGCCCATGCAGGCCAGAGCGAACGCTGGATCGCCTGGAAGCCTAGACCTGGCATTACAGAGTGACGTGAGAGTCCAGGTGGGTTCTGGGAATCAAACTCAGGTGCTGTGCTGAGCCATCTCTGTAGCCACGAGAGCTCCATAAATATCTACACTTAAGAATAAAAGCCTCCTCATGTTTGTCGCTTTACCCCATGTTTTCCCTTGCATAGGTCACTGCACCAAATCCTTGCATTTCCAAAACTAGTAAGGGCAAGGATTTTATTGTTAAGTCTTTATTCCTATTTTATAATCTTAACATTGAATGAATCTGTTTAAGCTATTTGAACAAAAGAAACTTCTTTAAAATGATGGACTGATGGAAGGGAAAGGAAAATTGTCTCCAGCTGGCCTCAGTTTCCCTCGAATCCCCTTTGAGCACATACATCAGGCTGCTCTTGTAAAGTTAGTCTCCAATCTCAGTATTCCTTACACCCTTCCAGATAAAAGTACACATAGAAGTGACAAGAAATCATCTCTTTCTAGCTTTTCTTACATTTGGTTTAAGAAATTAATAAGGAATTTTTATCACAGCTGCCTTACTGCAATGGGCTTATCTTTACTGAGATTCTATACCAGAACCCTTGATGGTAACCATCTGTTTCCTCTGGCATTTAATTTACGCTGTCTCTGGGATGACCTCAAAACTTTCTTTTAAAAAGTTTCTTTTGTCTTTAAAAAACGAAAAAAACAAACCAAACAAACCCAGACAATCCATGTTTGGAAGTTCTCTGTGGAGTTTGTAAGATGATCCTTTGGTAACTTCCACACGTGGGTGTTAAACAGCCAATCTCAACTCCCAAGAGACTCTAAACACCTGACAGTTGCCAACCACTAACACAGGTGGGTGTTTGTGTAATCGTTTTCAATAGATTATTTTACACACACACACACACACACACACACACACACACACACACACACACA